>JAIPRL010001182.1:0-29928 GCA_025469235.1 Pemphigus obesinymphae | reverse complement strand
ATGAGGAAGGTGGGAGTAAGTGAAGAAGATGCGGGAGATAGAGTTAAGTGGAAGTGTAGGACCAGGGTGGCCGACCCCAAATAGTTGGGAGAGAAGGCGAAGGAGAAGAAGAAGAAGAAGAAGATATTAATTTTATATTATAAATAGGTCTAAACAATTATATTGAGTAATGAGTATAAAATGATGAATTGTACATAAATATGTAACTTCAATAATACAAAAGTATATTTTATTTCCGCCTTTTTATTTTAAAACAAATATAGCTGAAAAAACAAAAAACTCATAGGTGCAAAATTACTATAAAATATGTGCAAAATGCAAGTGAAATTGAAAAAATAAATAAATATCATTAAAAATCAATAGCTTCCTCGCTCCACTCAGAATTTAATACAATTTTTATTTTTTACCGTCGATCTATGTTGGTATATAATATTATATTGTATTACATTTTTTAAATACTTTAAATGGTTATAATAAAAAATATTGACTAGGTATATCTACCTTTTTTTTAGATTTCTAAAATATGCAGTCAGACTGATGTAGTTATAATCATGTATTAAATTTTCAGCTTTTAAAATCTATTATTTTGTCAAAAACATTAAAATGGTTATAAAAAAATTGTGACTACCGATTTTCAAGATTTTTTTAAATATAATTAAAAGACGATTCAATTAACCACGTATTCAATTTTCAGGTCTTAATATTTAAAAATTACCCTATAATGTATAACCTCAAAAACTATAATGGCTAAAAATAACCCATATTTAATATATAAAATTAATTATTTACATAAATTATGAAATAATTTAAATAAATGTGATATACAGTTACAAATTTAGTGAAAATGTTTAGAGTTTTGGTTCATTATTTTCGAAATTACGAAAAAATAAATAATCTGAATTTAACAAAATTTTATTTTTGTCGTTTTTTTTCATTTTTTAGTAGTTTTTCCTTACGCATTAAAAAACTATTGAGAATATAACAATATTGATAAAGCACAAGCTAGATAAAGTTTTCTATCAAAAACCGAGAAAGCTTGTAAAAATATGTTCATGTCTTCTGGTCGAAAAGTTGTACACAGAAAAATAAAAAATAAACATCATTTTAAAACCAATAGCTTCCTCTCTCCACTTAGAATCTAAAATATCTTATACCAAATTAAAAATGTTTTCTCGTTGAATCTTAATAAAATACGCTATTCTGAGTATTGTCAAAATACCCCAGTTAAAAATTCTTATTATCTAAACTAGTGAATAATGCAAACCATTTGTTGCGCTAATAAAAGGGGTTTAATTAATATGACATACTTGAATACTTAATTTGCTTGATTCGATTGTTTTATTTTAATTTACATGCACAGCTGTACAACTTATGGGACCAGTACACCGCTATTATTCGAGAGCGACTGATTACACGTAATATTAGTTCTCACACGGTGACGTACCATTATAGGTCTGTTATCTAAAATTTGATAATCGCTTGGTCATCGTGTACCATTCGTCATTATTCATTAATCATTAATGACATGAACTTTTATTGTTGTACAAACCCTTCCTGGGTTCCTGATAATATAATTGTTTATTTTATATTTTAATCGTTTTAAAACTCCAATCATACATCTGCCAATATGACGGGCACAAACGTGATCCTTTGAACGCGAGCACTTTACTATCAATAATATTATTTGTACACTTCACTTACTTTCTCATGTCCTTCAAGGACGATCTCCTGCTCGAACAGATCGGCACGTCTTTGTTGATCTCCTGCGTGCGCAACACGCTTCGTGTCTTGGCACGGGCGAAATCGTGTCGTCGACATCTTTTCGAAATGGTCCGGTACATGTTCTGTGACACAGATAGCGAATTGTTGCCGTTTACGAGGATGCTAGGCGCGTTCGGTGAAGTGCCGGGAGGCACCTGCACGAGCCCATTGGAAGGACTCACATTTCCCGACGACGACGGGGACGTGGCTGATGAGATGTAATCATTTATGTTGAGAAATCCGTGTGATACGAGCCACTTGTTGATCAGGTCGAGTTCGATTTTCCTGAGAAAGTAGTCCTGACAGTGGTCTGGATGGCTGTCCAGCCATTCCTCGACTACCGACAACGTTATCTGCGTCATGTCGTTTACCGCGACGTCAGGTCCGTCATTTTTCCTCATGCATCTGTGACATAAACATAGACGAATTATAAAAAAAATCTAAAAAAACATCAACTTTTTTAAACAATCAGAAATATTTTTTTCACATTAAGGAAATTTCGTCTTCGCATATTCGCTCAACTGTCAATAACTTTATCCACTGAGGACGTTTGAAAATTTAAAATATATTATTTTTAACCAGTTTACCACACTTTCACCAATAATAATTCTTAGTAATTCATTTTAAATTAGAATTCTTTAGTATATATTTATGTGCCATAATTCTCAAGACTATTTTTTCATTTACTGTGTTTATTAAATATAATTTCGTATCCAAATTATAAATGAAATATAAAAAAAATCGATAAAATAAGTATACTTGATATTATTTAAGCATTATATTATTATTATTATTATTATTCACTGTTTCAAATTAATGCGTTCAATAAACTATAATTATTGGAAATAATAAAATAACTTTTCTTACTACCCAGTCAGGAATTTGATATAAAAATCCTATTTAAAATCAAAATATTTAAAAAGTTAAAATACTGAAAATCTTTCAAATTGAAATCTTATATAGATTTACACCCTATACACTCACTAACCATGCCACTGATTGAACCAGTATGACATTGCACCCAAATCAATACGTACAAACAATAGTGATTAAACATCTAAAGCACTATTCCTTTCCTGCAAAAGTTTATGGAAACATTAGTGTTTACCGGATTGTCTTGAAAAAATTTGATCAATATAAAAAATATTTATATATATTCGTCTATCAAAACTCGATTAATATAATATTGCCACATTAGAGCTGTATACATGTATATTATGTTCATCACAATAAAAAAAACAATATGAAGGGTCCCGTGCAATAACCAGGTACGGTCTTTGCCAGATAGATTGATACGGCGTCGGTGGCGCTTTTGAGTAGATGTAGCCCAAACTAGTCACGAAGTGTTTTGGCCGCACAACGCACCTTATCAAGTTGTTTATCATAAATGTGTTATAATAACCAGTTACAAAACTGTGATATATAATCTCCAAAGAAAAGAAGGGGCAAATTTGATTCAGTCCACCTAAATCAATAACTACACGTCAATAATAAGATTTTTGTTAATAAAAATAATAATGATAATAAAAAATAATCACTTTAGAAATAATAAGATTTTACGATTATATATATATATAGGGTAGTAGTATACAATAATGGTAGGTATGAGTATAGTTTAAAAAATTATGTTTATATAGAATTTATTTTATCTTTCTGCACTAAAATTATATGAGAGATACGGGGACCATTATCTATTCATTTAGCAATGTAAAAAAAAGATGTGTGTAATTATATTAAATCAACTTAATTATTTTATATAAGTTATTATAATATACTAATTTACTAACCCATATAAACACAAGTTTTAATTATATAAATCAGTAAACATAAAAAATATGTATCATACTAAACTAAGTTAATCTAGTCATATTATAATGGAAGGATAAATAGCTACACTAAACATATAGAATATAAGAAGGATTGTACAAGCAATTGTATAAAATTTGTTGAATAACTAACCTTAGGCAATAAGAAAAAGTTTATGAACAGATGACTGTATTTAGTGATTTAAAAATAGTTTAACATACAGCACTGTATGTACGTATGTTCAATTAGCTGGAAAGAGTAAAAAGGAAAAAAAAACACTTGTATTACATATGAATAATAAAAATTAAATTTTATCTATGATATAGATTATATAAATATTATTTATTTTATAATTTTTTATATAAAATTATAAATCACCTAATAAAATATAATATACATTTGAATTTGTTACAATATTAAATATGTAATTATCTTAAAATAAAATAATATTTCGTATTACATTTATAATTACACGTTTAAAATAAATTATATTTTTACTTTCAAAATTAATTTTATGATAAACATTTTAGTTCGATTTAGTGATAAAAAAAATCTTTTCAAAAAGTTTATAACTGTCCGAACATGACGCAAATGCATTTATCAAATAAACACGATATTTGACGAATGGTAGCTAAGGTTTAAACAAAATCTGTGCGTATTTTAAATCCAGCTAAAATATATTCTTTGATAAAATATCAGTCTTAACAAATTGTTTATCAAAGTCCACATGAATACCCGTCAAGGTGGATCTCGAATAATTTTAAATGTTTGATAAAAACGATTCGATATATAATAATATATAATAAAATGAAATAAGTAAAACGTAATTGAACAAAAAATACAAACGAAATAGAAACGCTATTGAAGAGACAATAACGTACAAGTGTGAGAGCATAATGATGAAATAATGATAACTATAATAATTCGATTAAATGGACCGAAGAAAAATGCGATCGTTAAGTTTCATTATTTCTAATCATTGGCATCAATTTACAGATATTTAACCCTTTTTCGGTTTACTAGTTTACACTCAAAACGATTTAAGTTTATTCCCGTCGATTTAGCACATGGAGTTTTATCTAACTGTATATAAGAAACGGCTGTTGGTCTATTGTGGTATTATAGATATTTTTTAGAATTTATATTGAACAATGGATGTATAGGTATTTGTGTGTATTTGAGTTTCAAGTTTTTAACGGTTTTTTAACCATAGTTTATAGACAGTAAATCAAAGGATTGTGGGTTAAGCCCGGTGAATGCTAATGGCAGAGAAGGCTTTCGACTAAATCCTTCAGATTTAAGCTGTTGGTGAATAACGTTAGTTCAACATTGAATTTATTGTTTGCTCTAAGGATAGTAAGTAAAAAATATTCTAGTATTTTCAGATCAATCTTTATTTCATCAGAAAAACTTTTAGTTTCTCTATATTTTCCGATAAACTATTTATAATAGTAGCGTAGTTTTTGCTTAGTAAAAATGTCTTTTGAGTTTCAAACACGATCTTTAAAGAGTCGCAATTTACATTAATCGCAATAACATTTCAATAAAATGTTATGCCTTATTTAATGATTTTGAGCTTTATGTGCTTTGATAAAAAGTATTATAACGAACGATTTTCTTCTCCCCACCTCCCCTATTAGCCTTTATTATGAGATCAAGCCAACTTAGTCTCTTATGTAATATTTCACCTATTATATTCGGTTTTCCTAATAATTCCTGTACTTAAACCTAATTTCGTATGCTTGAGTCTATTGATTTTTTTTTAGGCCCGTAAGTCCTTCTAAGAAATTTTCTCTCCATGACATCTAGATTTTTCATCTTCCTGAGTCGTGGGTCACGTTTCACATCCGTACATCACTGGACTTACGAATACTCTATATAGCCGTTTTTTTTTTTATTTCTTTGATAGTAACTTTGACTCCATTAACCTCGAGAGTGCATAAAAACATTTGTTTCCCGATGTAATGCGTTTTTAAATTTCTTTGTAGACATCATTTATACTATTTATGTTAGTGCCTAAATATTTAAAGTTGTTTATTTCTTCAAACAAATATTTTCTGACCTATAGTCCAGCTGCTTGTTGCATCTGAAGTTTATTCCTATCGACATGCATGTATTTAGTTTTATTCTTGTTAATGATTAGTTCCAGTTTTTAGCACTTTGTATTAAAATTAACGTATCGTTGCTTTTCGAATGTCTTGCTCATTTTCAATTAATATTATGATGACATCAGCTAATATTGGAATATTTCGGCTGCAGTTAATTCCTTGATATTCTTCTTGTATATATCTTACTAGTACTTCTAGTTAAAGTTCAATGATGATAGTATGCCACCTTGTTTTAATCCAGTTGTTGTTTGGAATTCTTTTGATTTTTCGTAAACAAATTTAATCGTGCACCTCGATCTTTTTGTACTCGCTTTTACCATCGATATTAATTTTTAGAGGGCCCCTAAATAGTTTGAAACATCTCCATAATTCTGCTGTCTGTATCGGGTCATTTATTTTCTTGAGTCTATGAAGATTAAGTGTAGTAGTTTATTGAATTCGTAATTATTTTCTATTATATGTTTAAGTGTGAATATATGGTCAACTGTTGATCTGACTGACATTAAACCACTCTAATATTCTCCTATGATGTAATTAGCGTATTGTCTTAATCAGTTTAGTAGAATATATGAAATAATCTTATATATGGTATTAAGTAAGGAGATGCCCCTATTATTTTTTACGTCCATAGGGTCTCCTTACTTGTCTATAAGACATATCATGGATAATTTCTATTTCAGTGGAATCCTCTCAGTTGTCCATACTTCTTTTATTTGGTCCAAAATTTCCTACGTTAGTTTTTGTCCACCGTTTTTCAATAATTCGGCCATTATCGAGTCTTCTCCTGAGTCCTTTGTTTTTATTTATTTTTGTTTTTATAATTTTAATGGCCACTTCTATTTCTTCCTGACTCGGTGTCGAATCCTCTAATTCTGCCGTTAGTTATATTATATTGTCGTCAGTAGTGTCCACTACTTTTTTGTAATCTTTTTTTTTTCTGTTATAAGTACGTTTTTTGTTATATTTCATTATCAGTGTCGATGGTTTATAATTCTTTGTTGGCTCGTTTGTTATTCTAAAATAATTGGTAGAATTCAGGTATTCCTCTTCAATGTTTTTATTTTTAACTCTTCCCAAGTTCTTTTTTCCTTCTTATTACACGCTTACAATCTCTTTGCTTTTATGCTAAGACTCGTTTTTTTTCTTCTGTGTTAAATTTTAATACTTCCAATCTTGCTTTGTCTCTGCTTCTATATTATTAATATATTGCAGTGGACATTGAACTATTTAGTTATGTTTCTCTCGGATTCGTGTTCAATACTTTCTTCCGCTGTAGTATTAAGTAAGTATTTTATTTATTTATTTATTTATTTATATATATATCGAAGATAAATGGCAATAAGATGAAATTCGTACGATTCGTTGATGACCTTATAAATCGCGTTGTCGTACATTACATTTAAAAACCATTAATATTCGACCGGAAAATAAATATAATAATCGTGGTAATTCACCAAAACGTAACACATACACACACACATATATATATATATATATATATATATAGTACATGCATATAATATATAAATGAGAGGAGAGGACCGGTGGTCTAGTACAAATTGGTGCAATCGTAACTATACGCATAAAATATATACGTATATAATATATATATATATATATATATATATATATGTATAAAACTTGAATATAACACGTTTATTCCATAAGATATTGGCCAGACAGTCTCGAGGGAGACGATGTTCACCTCTCTGAGATAATATAATAACATTAGCTCGGCTCGCCATCCAGCTTTTATCGTACCTGTCAAGTTTACAGAATAGTATAGATACGTACGAAAATTCCGTCAGTGTTAACGCTAACCGTTAAAAAAAAAAATATAAGAAGAAAAAACCCATATTATAAACACACTATTCCCAAAAGCAATTAAACGAGGACTCGCCGTACTTTTTAGCATCGCGGGCGGTAAAGGTTAGGGTTAACCCGAAGCCCACGCATTTCGTTTCGCAAATGTACAGTTACAGTACTAAGGGATTCGGAGTCATATACGCCATCTACATATTATTATAATAATATATACACCCGACGTTCATCCGTGCCAGGCTATTATAACTATATACTTGTATACTTGTATATACAGGGAGTAAGAAAAAAGATCCCTGGGATTACGGAGATAAATTAAAATGAAAAATAAACAAATGGTCGTATCCAGTGTTGAATCCCAGGTGTACCTCAGGGGTGTACAAGCCCTTCCTGCAGGTACCTCGATCGGCCTCCTCTGAAAAATACTGCCATTGTCGGTACACAACAGTGGTGGGTCGAGGATTTTTTTTAAATAGTAATTATTCAAATGTTTACCACCGTGATAGGTAAAGACAAGCGATAGGCTAAAAGCTTTTAATACTCTAACCTAAGCGAGAAATTTATATTATATATAAATATATTTATATTTATATTATAATCGTGTGTTTTATTTTTATTTTATTTTTCCATGTCTGTACTTACCTAAAATGTCTAGTGTAGAAGGACTGTTCTAAATGTTTCATGTGTACCTATCCGTTTTGGAGTATTCATTTTAGTGAATTGGATCTAGTTGGTAGTTTAGAGAGATTATTTTTGATTTTCTCAATTGATTTTGTAACATTAGCAAAAAATAATGTGAAAACGAAACAATCACATTTTCTGTTATTTATTAATATGCGTTATGGTTATTTTTCGTAGTTCCTTATTTATACAACATATTATGTATTTTAGTACTATATAAACATGATGACATTTTCATAATTATTGTACCAATTTTAGATTATTTTATAGATATCTATTTATAATAATTATAGATTTTTCATTTAATATAGATAATTATTATTAGTGTTATACATTTTGTCATAAAAGTGATAATTTTAGTGTTAAAGACCCGAATACTTAAAAAAAGGTTAGTGTGACTTCAAAAATATTTTACAGAAAGGAAATATTATTTTCTAGAATATATTCTTATTATTTATTTATTTTTTTATATTGTTTAAAAGAACCTGACTAGCATTTTTAGCTGCCTTTGTCTATTTATTAGGAATTATAGCAAAATCTCAAACCTATTACAAAATATGTAGCGTTTATGTTATAATTAGAGTTAAACATCTTTTATATATTTTTTAAAAGAAATATTTTCCAGGAAATCGCTTTACCTTTATCTAAAATATTATTGAAGTCGTAGCATTTTAAGCTTTAATTTTTAACATATTCTATAAAATATTATTTTTTTAAAAAATTTTAATGGGTGTTTCAATTCTAATATTTTATTTAGACCCCACACATTTCTAGTTTTGCGTACCTAGTATAATCTTGCTTTATTACTCATTAGAAAGATAGAAACAGAAGTGTAGGACGTCACATCGTCTTGAAGATTTTAAAATAACAATCAAGTTGTTGAATGTAATCAATTTTGGTTATAGGATATTGTACCTAATTTCTTTAGAAAAAATAATTATTTAGTAATTTAAATTATTGACGTGATGATATTTATATTAATGTAAAAAAGAGCCCCACTTGAATCCACCACTTGATCAGAATATATTTCCTAGATATACTTCATATCTCTAAAGTAAAATATATAATACATATAATAGTACTATAAGTAAATAATAATTAAATAAAATGTTAGCCGTCTGGAAAAAACGTCCGGATTCAAAACTGGTAGTATTAATATATCCAAATAGTGTTAACAGAACACTAATACGTCATAATAAATAGTTATTTTTCAGCGGATGATTGAAAAATAATATCGCTTATAAGATAATAAAATATTATACGGATAACAACCCTAAGAGCTTCCTCATTTTTCATCTGGTCATTTCATAAACTCGGCTTTATAGTACTCTCGAAAGAAAAACACATTATCACTGGCATTTCAAGACACGTCTAAAACACGAATAGGTAGCGAAATATAACACTTGTGAAATTAAATCTAAAATATCGACTGACAAAATTTGTCAGTTGAAATTTTTTTATATATCTTATATATTTTTCATATATTTAATATATTATGCAATTTTTTCCTATTTACCACAAAAGTGTGTGATATGTTATTGCCACACTCTGTATATACCTAACCTTACTTTTCACCTACAATACTACCAAGTCAGAATAATAATTTATATTCAGCTCGAATGGTAAGCGTATATTTGATATGGTGTGAGGACCCTTTTCCATCATCAACAGTCATCCTTTGTACCATCATATTTTGATAATACATAAAATAAAACCTGTAATTATGTACACCAAAAATACATTATTAAAGAAAACACTTTATTGGAAAAAATAATTTAAATGTTCGTAGCACACTTTTGGTTCATATGAAACTTTTGTTTTGTTTCGCTTATTGTTTAATGCAATTATCTTATAATTTAGAATCTATATAGATATCAGATATATTCAAATTTTGTTAAAAACGAAACTGTTTTTAATCATTTGGAAAAATAATCAAATTTTCATTGATCCTATGTGTAACCTACATATATATCTTTGATATAATGTATACTTGTGTCCATTACCTGTCTTGTAATAAGTAAAGCTTAAATAAGAATTACGATCATATAATATGTATAATATGGTCCATATATTATCCATAAATACATATCATAGATAGAGCAAACTGAATATATATTCATTTTTTTAATGGAAAGTTAATATAATATGTTTACTTAGAAAACTTCATTTTTTTTTTAAATACTATCATTTATAATATTATATTAGTTATAAACTATTATGAATATGCTACACAAAGAAATAAATAAATAAATAATCTGAATTAATTAATACATTATGAAATATTTAATTTATATAAATTTCTGCAGAAAATGAACATTTTATAATATATAGGCGATACTAATATTATACAAGAATGGGTAAAGTTAAGAGGACGACACCCCAGCAATTTTTACGGGGTTATATATAGGTAATTTTTAAAACATTTTTTGAAAAATAAAATTTTAAAAATTAAAATATGTTAAAATACATTTTATGAGTAATCTAAAAATAGGTAGTCACAAATCTGTATCACGTTTTGTTGTTGTGTAATCACGAAATTTGTTAAAAAAAATATGTTTGAGAAAAACAAACAAAAGAACAATTTAATATGGTAATAAAGTTAATACACCCTTTATAAAATATAATTAAAAACAATATTTTGGAGATGATCTCATTGGTATTTTACGGTACTTTAATTAGGTATATTAGATAATAATTTAATATTTAATGTACAAAAATCTTTCTTTTTTAATTTTTTAATTAACATAATCTATTTTAATAAAATGCACATAAAATCGTCTCAGAAATATTGTTTTTATTTCTACATATTTTATAATAGGTGTAAAATGATACAATTAACAATTATTTTAAATTAATTAGAAAATGTTAAGAAATTAAAGTAAAAATTTAAAAATCTAACTTAAGTTAATATTAATTAAATAAAAGTTAATTGCAGAACAAAATAGATACCTAAAGTAATTGTTAAATAAAAAGTCTAATTTTCCACCGAATTTATTTATAATTTATCAATTAATATTGTATGATAGTAACTAAAATGCTTTTCTGACACTAAGTTAAATAATTGGTTGTTTATCTTAACTTTGAACTTGTTGATAACTTACTAATATGCATTTTTAAACTAGATAATTTAATAGATTACCATATACCAAATGTCTATATTAACTAATTAGTTAAAAAGTTTACAATAACATAACATTTACTTATTAACTAATTCATATCTAGCTTTAATAATAATAATTATGTTAAATGTTTTGTATACATTCTTGTTAACAAGAAAACACAACTTTTTACACTTTGCTAACTAATAATTATAAATTTAACGAGATTGTTTTTAGATTTTACTCTACATGATCACAATAACAAAAATACATGTTAAATGCAATAGACGAACAAAGGTTAAGATACATAATAAAATAAGATGTGAATAAAAACACCCACGTGACCATTTATTATAAGCTATATAGTCTTATTTTTTATGTCATTCGTACGGTTTTAATGTAAAAAATTTGTTAAAATTTTTTTTTTTTTACATTTTAAATTTTTTTCAATTATTTAAATATAAAATAAATAATACTGGTGACACAGAATTAACATTTATTCTATACGCTGTACGTTTTGACAAATTTTTGAGGAAATTCTAACATATTTTACATTATCTACCTTTTTATCAAGTATCCTTTACGCCTTTTAAAAAGCTGATCACCACATCGAAGTTGACCGAACATCGGTGATCGGACGTCAACACTCGGATGCAAAATCGTAACTGCTACATATTATAGTGGTATGTGTACACAACTATAGTAAGGTACAGTATAGCTAATCTTGTTACTGTCCCACTTTTGCGCTTAAAATGATATTGTTTCGTTGCACAGTACACGTATTACTGATAAATTGTAGGTCGCATAATGCACGTCATATCAAGAATATTGTAGGTAAATTGCACATAGAACCGGTTGTCATTTATTTTTTATAAAAAAAAAAAAAATAAAAGTATGACTATTAGATTACAAATATAAAAAGATAAATAGTTTCACAATAGAATAACAAATTATCGACGTATAGTAATCTTTTTAAAGTTTAAATAATATAGGTCGGTCATAATATAAATATGTGTTATCAATATAATTTCTTTTCGCCGTATTTTTGTTATCATCGCGAAACATAAAATAAAAATTCAGAGCCACTTAAGCACACCCATCACGAACCTCTTATAGGAGTTCATAGACAACCGGTCAATAACCCTGAGTCTAGACCACGATGAGCAAAACAAAACGTTCCTGTGGGGCTAAAATGGGTCTCAAAGATTATTATTCATTATTTAATGTTAATCTTATTTGCGCATAATTTTGAAACCTGTAGACGAAACTGATAAATATTATTTATAAATTTTAATAGCGTACGAATGGTATTTTCCAAATACGATTAGTTGCATATACGATTTCAATTTGTTTTCAATATAATAATATATTGAACGTTATGTTTATTTTATTTCCTACGTTATTTATTCGAGACCCAGTTTCGGGTCATAACCCATAGTTTGGCAATCCATGGTGGACACTGTATATATATATCATTGTACACCGAGTACTCTCGGCCGAATGGAATGTCTACGCATGGTGATAAACGAGAATTCAATAATAATAATCAGTCTAAAGCGTTGTATCGTTTCGAAATGACGTCGTCGTCGCTATATACGCACAACAGTACTTTATACACGTTCACTGTGAACATATCATAATATATTATTGTATGGTAAGTATACATATATATATATATATATATATTTTTTTTTTGGTGATACCTATTTTTCAAATACCGAAATTCATTTTATTCTATAAGGTATTCAGATAAAACTCATTAAGTTCCAGGTCAATCGAATAATATTAATACTTTGACGACTTGAGCCCAAAGTATTGTATTTTTACATAAATATTATAAATGTAATATTAAATTTTCGTCGATTACTGCTAAGACTATTTATTTTATTGAAAATTATTTTGCATAATTATTTCTACAAAAAATGTTATACACATATTTGGCCTTTCATCCTTAGTTTCATTGTTATAACTAACAAAAAAAAGTCGTTTTTAGTAAAAATTTTTTCCCATATTATGGATATTTCTGTTCTGTACTTAAAACTGTAGTGTATATATATATTTTATTTATCATACTTAGTATTTATTATATACATAAAAAAACGTAGATAATAGGTACGTATACATAATTCTTTTTTAATAAATATCGTACTGCCTTAAATCAGTTCACATATTTTATCTAACTTAAAATGCTAGTTGGTTTATTTAAAAAATATTTTTACATTAGATTACATCTGTAATTGATTCAACTAATATTTTTATTTTTAAGACTATTTTTAAACATAGTAGTTTAATAATTATATATTATAATGTTTTTTTTTAAAAAACTTCCATCATAGCGGTTTTCGGATATTTCTTACGCAATCACGAACGGTCTAAAAATGTTTATATTTATTTTAATCTATTATTCTATATAAGATAAAATTAATAAGTATTATTTACTTTTAATATAAATTGTTTTTGGTCTTTATCTTTAATAATTTTATCATTGAACTCTGCCATTAGTTTTATATTCCAATCTACAGGCAATATTTTTAGATTTTTGGTTAATGAGTTTTAATAAAATATGTTCACCAAAAGAGTTGTTAATCTAGCTTTAATCAAAATTAATTTTTTCTCTGATTTTGCTTCCTTATAAAAAATAAAATTTTTTATTAACTTGAACTCTTGCCGAAATAAATTAATTGTATTATTATTTATAAAATATGTATTATTAAATTCCTCCAGAGGGCACTCCTCCCCAAAAAATTATCATTAAACCAAATAATAGTTTATAATTATCTTTTGGAAACATGATAGTAATTGGTTCCGAAGAGGACTTTTATGAAATAGAATAAATCAGAGAAAATATTCATTTTGAGTAAAAAGATAACGTAATAAAAAATAAATATTTTGGAAAACGACGATAATATTATTCTTTTAACTCGAGTTACAAATCTCATATTATTTTAGATTAATATCATATATTTTCAATTATGCTTTTAATATCACATTGAGATATGTGAAATGTTTTAACTGAAGATATAGAAATATAAAAATTAGTTAGCTATTTTATAATAGTAAACGATCTTGCAGAACAAAATAAATAACTAATGGTAGAATGCAATGGTGAAATAACTAAAGATAAAGACTAATTTCTATTAAAAGCAAATAATATAATATATATATCTTATATAAAATATTAGATTAAAATAAATGTAAACATTTTTAGATAATTCCAGATTACTGTAAAAGATATCCCAAAACCGCTATGGTGGAAGATTTGAAAAAAAAAAAAATATATATATATATATATATTATTATTAAACTACTATAATTAAAAATAGTTTTATTTTTAAAATTAAAAATATTAGTTGAATCAATAGCAGATGTCTAATCTAATGTAAAAACATTTTTTAATAAACCTACTGGCATTTTCAGCGTCTTCAACCAAATTCCAGCAACTTATACCCAGCGATATTGTAACGGTCATTACCACCAATATAACCTACATATATGCACACGAGACTTCACAAAATATATATATATATATATAATATGTGCTTAATAAACTTTTATTTACAGATTTGTTATTTTATTCAATTTAACCAAGTTTTACTACAGTTGGTATATAACAGTTACTGTGCGATCATATACAGAATTTTTATCCTGACATTCAACTATATCGGCGCAATATTCTAGACAATTTATTGCGTTATCAGACGTAATTGATTTAAAAAAAGAATCAAACAAAGCTCACGCCATTATTGTATTTTAGTGTATCCGTATATAATAATTATTCATTTATTTTTGTATATAGCATGAAAAATAATGGATGAAAGAAATATTACAAATGCCGGAATAGTACTGATCAAAATTTCAAATTTTTTTCAGAGCAATAATGAAAAAATAAATAAGAAACTCGCTTTTACTATTTATTTTCAGTTACTTCCATTTTTGTTTTTTAGAATATCAAAACGAGTTTACTTTAATTACGTCAAGTTACAATTGGTTTTTATTTATACTCATTTTTGAGGTTACTCACAGCCAACTACGTGCATTAATTAATATTTAATAACATATAACAGTATTCATAATTTAAAATATTAATTATACAATTATTTTAAGAGGTTACCAATTGGTTTGCACTTAAGGAAAACTATTAATTTCAGGTGGCATATATGTTTTATAGTGTATTAATTAAGATATCATTATTAACTATGTGTACCTATAATCAATGGTGGGTATTAATTTGTAAATAAGTTAAAGTTGAGCCAACGATCTATATTAATAACAATTTTGTATCATTACATCTTGTTTCTTTGATACACTGTAAACTTGTAAGACTATCTAGTTAAAAAAATATGAAAAAAAGTTATTACTGAGTTTAAAAAAAATTATTTAACTTAAGAGCAATGATTTATTACAATAAATTAATATTTTTTAATGGTTTTTCCTTGACTTATAAATAATAAAAACAATAGAGAAAAATTATTATTTTAGTTATCAATTTTAGATAATTATCCATTTTTGATTTTCGTTATAAGATCACGTGAACTAATCGGCAATATAGCAGAAACACGCTATGAAAAACTACAGATGTGGCGTAGAAGTCAAAATTAGATCTTTTAACACCTATTACCAATTTTGAAAAATTTTCTAAAAAATTACATAACCTTTTTATAAATTATTGTTTAACAAAAGAGAGTGTTTTATGTGATCCTTATTTTTAAATATCTGTAATAATAACTTTGTGTTATGTTTCCAAGTATAAAAGTTTGTTTAGATTTTAAAGACGAGTAGGTATTCTTTTTACTTAAAAAATAATAATATAATTTAAAATATTTATATTTTAGGTGAAATCAATTTTTAGAATTTTTTCTATTTTCTATTTGCAAAACAAATAATACAGGACTGAAATCGTAGAAATGTACAAAACAGTATAATATCCTTGTGATAAAAATTTTGACAAGCGTTAGTATTAGGTATTATAGTACACCAAAAGCGTGAGATTGTATATTTTTAAAAAGAAATGTGTGCATTTGTAATATTATGCATGAAAAGAATAGAATCAAAATTTAAAATGAACATTCATTGATTGCAAAGTTATGAATGGAATCGAATAGTATGAATGACCTTTTGGGAGATTTTTATTTCTGATAAAAGAAAACATAAACAAAAAACCTGGCCAAAATATAATATGAAGGTAGGTTGAAAATTTCGGTCACCATCAATCTTATTTAATATATTTCAAATAGATAACGACCCAAGTTTTTAGATAAAACTTTAATATTAAAAGAAATTCTGGAATACAGAAATTAATGAAGTAGTTTATATAGTATATATTATATAATTTATATGTACACATATTATATATAATTAGTGAATTTTCTCAGTATTATATTTTTCTTTTTCCTTCGTAAATTCTATAAAATACTATCAAGTGCATTATTCTGGCACCCCCACTTGTAATGTTTTTTTGTAAAAGTAGTATGGTATTATGTTAATTATTATGTAACAATTTTTAAGCACAAAAAAAAATTTTTGTAACCAACTCTCGACCCGAAAAAAAATGGTTTTATATTAGGGTAATTTGCAGCACTATTTTTATATAGCCCATAATATAATTCATATTATTATGTTAAAAAATTAAAGAATCAACATTTTATATTTAATATAAAATACAAAATTATCATTATTCTTAAAAAAAATATATATATAATTTATGTCTATATATAATATATATTATATATATTCCGTATGTAATTGCAAGCCTATTTTCAAAATTTGCACGCCACTCTTTCATCCTCAAAATTAGATTTTATTGGGGTTGGGATGGAAAGATTATCTATGCTAACCCCCTTTCCTTATTGTAAATATCAACATTTTTCAAATTCAATTTAATGAATTTGCAAAACTATTTTGGTAATTTGAACGCCACCCCCTTTCTTGCAATTTACGGAGATTGGTCTGAATTCACGTCCTGGTAATAAATTTAAAATTAAAAGATAGGAAAACAAAATAATTTATTATATCACTAATTTATAAATAATTAAATTAATATCATTATAAGCATTATATCTAGCAATTGTGCAGTAAATAGAGATATTATTAGTACTTTTAGTAAATTTACAGCATTAAAAAATCATTATTCTCACTTATATAAACAATTTAGGGAGCAAGTTAAATGTATGAAATTTATTAATTTTATTTTTTTAAATTTATTTAATTTTGATTGCTATATGTAGTTCTGGCCTAAAATTTTTATATTATCTTCAAGGAAAATACTACAGAAAAAATAAAAAATTTACCTCTTCAAGAGAACGCAATACTTGCAATTTTTAAAGGTTTCTATATAGGCAATTTTTACGATATTCTATTGAATATAAAAATCTAATGATTAAAATTTAAATACATTTTAAATTATATCTAAAAACAGCCCCTTACCCGTACTACTTTTTATTATTGTGTAATCACGATATTTTCTAATAAATATATTCGTGAATTTCTAAAATAGTGGTTTTTGAATATTACACTAGACAAATAACACATGTGAGCAAAATTAAAGATGAGAAGTTAAACTGTATTTGCATAAGATAGAATTAAAACAAATTAAAACACAGATTTTCACAAAGACTTGAAATAAATAAACATGATTTTTATAACCCGCTGTTATTTGCTAAAAAAAAAAGGTATCTATCTAAAAAATCATCTGCTAAGAACATAAAAGACATAAGAAATTAAGAACTATTTCGTAATAATAATTTAACTAGTTAAACACCGTTAATTTATGAAAATACGAAGACCATTTTAACCTTTAAAAAATGAAGTGTAACATTCTCTAAAGAGGATGTCAATGTGGCCATTTTTAAGGGGTTCTATATAAGAAAAAATAAAATATTACAATTGTGAAATTGTTATATGCATATTTAAAATGACTAATAATTGATCCTATTACTATAACATTTTTTATAATAGTTGTTTTTTATTAATTAATAAAATTTTAATGAAAATATTACTTTTGTATTTCTCATTTATAACAACATAAAAAAATCTTAGAAACATGAAACAAAATACAAATTATAAAAATCAAAATTATTTGGTACTCTACAAAGCTGTTGTTTTTTTTTTATATATGTGCATTTAAATATGTTTTATGAGTTGTTAAAAACTCGAAATTTTTAATTTGTTTTAATAAATATAACTCGAAAAAAAAAATTATTAAAAGACTCCGTAAATCATTAGATAATGTTGTTATTTATAATTTGTTTTTTGTTTCATATTTCTAAGATATTTAAGTAAGTTGAATTTCAATATTTTTTTAAACGTCTGCCCATTTTTAAAACGCATAACGTCCAAAAGAATTGAAAGGATGCAAATAAAATAGTATAAAACAAAAAATTGTATTACATATATGTTATATTACGCTGACAGGTAGCTGGTGAGACCTCGAGTTTTTTTATTTCTCTATCACTACTTTTCGTAGACCATGTGATCTGTATTTCAGCCTCTTCAATTTCAGTTCTACGATCAAGTTCAGAATGGCAAAACCTCAATAAATCGCTTTGAAGGAGAGTTTTAACCCTTTTAATATAGAAATTACGAGGGAAAGAAATTTCATTGAGACTAGCAGTTTTTAAATAAATTAGTAAATTAAATTTGGAAGCGAAGATCAGTTTCAGTAGGCGAGCATCATTTGGCCGGACTTTTCCGAGACGAACTAGTTTACAAATTATAGAAACTATAGTACCTATTGACTTTATAAGATGTTCTCTAAACCTACTTTATCTTCAATAATTCGTTGACGCATTTATGAAGACCCAGATACACCAAAGACAATGAAATTAGTGGAATACTTTTCCCTCTCAAAAGACTTAATAATAGTTTTTAAAATGTACATATCCTGGAAGTTGCATCAAATACTCTTGGTGATATCAAGCACCTATATAATACACATATTATATAATATTATATTATTATAGTTTTATATCGAACTATTCAATATTTTCTCGATAAAATATCGAAATAGATAAAATATATCGATAGTAAGACCGAAAAGTTTTTATAGCGAACTCTTCGATAGTTTATTTAAAATATCAAATAATATTCAACAGTCAAAAGTATCTATAGTGCTCATCACTAAAGGCAGACACCACAAAACAAACTGGAAAAACAAAACGTTCGAACTTATATTTACAAAACATAGGTAATATATATTATTATATTGTGTATTTAATACGTACATTATAATACTATACTTTAATAATCGGAACCGTTTGAAACCATTGTTACTTCTCGTACAAATAATAAGATCTTTGAGCCTTTGGTCACTAAGTTCGTGTTGAGCGCGTATAAAGTAGGCACGTGCATTTAATTTACACGTTACGTTTCCAAATCCGCCGAAGCCTATTTCAAGTAATACTTATATATCTACGGACTCCACGCGTATGTTCCGACGGGCGCCTAATTTTTCGTAATTTTTAACAACCCCCCTGTAACTTCGTGATACAAGAACAAACAAATAATAATACAGAACACACATTTATACTTTCTCTGATTGATGTGAAGGTAAATCCTTAATTCTAAATTACATTGGCATTTACATTTTTATAAAATAAATACATACGAAAATGAATTTCACTTAGATATTTAGGTTTGCAGTTCATTATCGGAAACTTCTAATCAGAATTAGTTAATCTACTACTTGTAAATTTACGCCGAAAATCGTAAACAAACTTTATACCATGTATAAATTTCAAACTAATCATGTTATGTTTAAATTTGGGCTATCAATACTGCATGGAAATCAAAACTTGACAGGTAAATGTATAATTAAATATACATTGATTAATGGTAAATTACTTTTTTCAATATTGTACAAAATATTTATTTGGTGCAGTCCATAGAACATTAAAGAAAGTATCCAAACCCGTAAAAATATTTACAAGAACAATTTCGTTCCAAATTAGGTTTGTTGGTTAATATAGTGTTACAAGGTAAGTTTACAATAAATATTAAATATTATATTTAAGTATTAAAATTTCATATACTTACATTTAATATTTTACCTATGTGTTATTCATTTTATTTTTTACTTGGAACCAAAATTTTAGTTTTGACCCGCTAAGCTTTCATTTTGGAGCACTGTGGCCCAGATTGGCCCGAAAAAAAAGCTACGGGCTTTAAAAGCCCCGTCCGGTCCAAGGATTTTTTCATAAATTTGGTCTAAAAACATTTGTAAAAAAATTACTGTTCAGCCCAGTCCAAAAAAATTTGTTTAAAAAGCCCTTACCCGGCCCGACATTAATTCAAGATGACATCATACTCTTTGTTTTTAAGGGGTTACGTTTGATTTTTTGCTTATACCTACTTAACAAATACATTACTATTTGTAATTATTTAAAAAAAAATCACCGGCCCGGCCCCGTCCAATTTCACTTTCAGTTTCAATTTCAGATTTTTAAGGGCTGCACAGTGCATACATACTTAGTGTTAAAACATATTTTTATAGCATTGCCCCGACACCTTAAATTGCGTTCATTATAATAATATTTTTTTGTTACGTCGCATGTTTTTATGGAATAAAAAATATGTGGTCCAGGATATGGCTTGATCCACTTGCTACATATATAAACTATAAAATGACCGTGTACAAATTCAAAAATTTGTAACCTGTACAGCATCATCATATTAACACCTTCCTCGTGTGACAGGGATTCACAGGAATAACTCTTTCCCGGCACAATATATATGTGCGTAAATTGGGGAGGGAAGCAGGGGTGGTATTTGAAAGGGACGCACGTGAAGTGAATGGGCCTAGAAGGGATTCGACGGGTTCAACAAACTTCCGGATAGAGTTCACACAGCCATAAATCCGGAAACCCTGTCGACTATGACAAATGTGCGTGCGTGTTTGCCGGAATTCATTTTGGCAATCATATAGGAAATAGTCTCATCCACTCTATCGATCTCCCTCTTCAAAGCCCATTAAACCCCATCGATTTTCATCTCCGACCCATCACAAATTATCTACTTCTCCGAATTCTGTGTACAATTTATTTTAACATATACAATATACATATATATACACCAGCATCGGTCATTTAATGCGATTCGTTTTAGTTTTTTTTTTCTTTCGCCGACAACTCGTTTTATTATCAATTTTGTTGGTTTGTTACCCCGATAATGATACGCGGCCAGTGCCCTCCCACGCACGTCAAACTTTTGCCCGTCTGTCAGACGTGCTGCCATGTCTGTAAAATAATTTCGCGTACGCATATATATATATATATATATATATATACGCACATTTGATATTGGCACAATTACGTGCAATAAATCATTCACCACCAACGCCAGAAAATATAATTTCCTACGGCCGTCGAAAAATTGGGACACTGGTCCATTGAAAGGCTGGGCCAACATCAAAACTTGAACAACTCTACTTTAATTATGGTCATTTTTTTAACCTTTTGAATTTAACATTATATTAGATTGCTATTAGTATATTACAATGATGTGTTGTATACTTTTTTATGTTTGTACTCAAAAAATATGTTATTGACGTATTATCATTAAATGCTTCACCATTTTCCTGTAGCAAGTTTTATCTATAATTAGTACTCTAAAGAGTTAATTTTTCGATTTTTCCCATACTTTTTTAACGCATTAGAAAAAATAACAGATAATTTACTTAAGAATGGTAAAATCTAAAAAATTAATTTATGTAGTTATTACTCTTTAAGTTCATAAATAATGACTTCGGAGACTAAAATGTTCCCCAAAAACGGATAAGTACAAATGTACGTGAAATTTTTTTCCTGATTTTGGGCTATTTATATAGCAATAATATTCGATTTTGATATTCTTCGTCATAAAATGGTTAATTTTAAAGTTGTAATAATTAAAGGTCGATATTCTAGCTATGATCAAAAACTCTCGAATATCAGTATACACCATTTTTTTAGCCATTTCAATATTTTGACAAGTTTGATTTCAGGAAAAAGTGGGTCTAAAGATTTTAAGTTTTCATTGAAAAATGTTTTATTATATTGATTAGGTATTTTTTTATATAATATATTCCTAGTTTTGGGCTATGTATAGAAATTTGAAATTTGAAAATATTTAAGTCATAAAATGGTTCATTTAGGACTTTAAGACTCGAATAATTTAATTCGAGATAAAATATGTGTTATTCTATTGGTATAAAAAAATTATGAAAATCGTTAATAACAATTTTTTGTAACTATTTTAATTTTTGAACAAAATATATTTTTTCACAATAATTATTAGTATTTATTTAATAGAATTACTAATTATTTTAGTAGATTTTTTTAAAAGACTAAGTGTTAAATAAATATTTTAGTATCCTATATAAACGTGATTAATATACATTATAATAAAAAAATAAATAAACATTTTTATAATGGTTTTTTTCAAATTTTGAAGTATTTATAGAAATTATGAGATTTAATTAATTTTGGATTTTAAGATTTTTTAAAAAATTTAATATAGCCTACAGAATTAGTAATAACTAATACAATTTAATATGAGTTTGAATCCATATACTGTTAAAATATATCTTCTCTCATAAAAATTGTATCGAAAAAAATTATTTAACATAAACATAATTATACATAAATATTAATATAAAATAATTTTAAAAATATGGATGAGAAAAATAATATAAATATATAAACATATTCAATTTTGGAGGAGGATGAGGAAGATATAATTATTACAATTATTTCCCCAAATTCTATTAATTTTATGTGCAATTTTTTTAGAAAACGAATCGACTGATTTAAAAAAAAAGATGGAATAAAGAAGGAGCTAGATATATTTAAATTGGAAAACATTTAATGGAAACGAGAAAAGATTTCACGAATATTTCCATATGACAAAAAATCAATTTTATGATATTATATCACATAACAGTGTAAAGTGTTAAATATAAACTTCTAGGTCAAAAAATATTTGTACAATATTTCAGACAAAATTTTAGCAATGATAAGAAAAAATATTTTAATGCTGCATGGGTATTAAGCGGCTTTTTTTTCTATACATATATCCAAAAATAATAACATGTATGTCCAATCAGAACAACCGCTTATATTTTTTGGGAGAGAAAACTCAAATTCACTAATAAACTAAACCAATACCTGCAATACTCTAACAGCACAAAGACCCTCTTGATTCCCAGTACGGTCTTGGGCCAGTCCATACCTACTACTAAATCTTTGTTTATCCTAAATTAGATATTTTGAGGGTAGCTCTCATTTCGGTAGCCGACTATCCGGAAAGGTCTACAGTTGACTTCTGCATATCCGAGTTCGGAATATCTATAGACTATAGACATGCGAGGAGTCTTGTTTTATTTTTGAAAAATTTTAATTAAATTATACAATGTGTTTGTGTAAAATAATCTATATAAAAAAAGTCATATTATAAAATTTTTGATCCATTTATAAGTTATAACTGTTATAAGGATAGATACGAATCAAAATAAAAATAAGTATACTAATTTCGTCCGTCCAAAAAATGACTTAGTCAAATAAAGACAAAAATTTGACTAGTGATTTGCATGTTGATGTTCTAAATTTTGATTTAGATTTTTAACTAATAATTTTATAATAGATTTTTTTTTGGTTTGAATATTATTAAATTTTGTTTATTTTGGAAGTAAATTTTTTTTTGATTTCACTTAAAAAATTTTAATTCAATTTCAAAAAAAGAAAACAGTAAAAGTGAACATGTCTGGTTGTAACTGTGAGTCCATGTGTAAATACACCATTTTGAAAATAGTCCACGTATACAGAAAAATATAGGTAGGCAGGTACGCGATTGTTAGTAAAGTCAAGGACATAATTTCAATGAACATTAATTTATATTTTTTTTTCTAGTTCGTTAAGTTTTCATATTTTATAATTATCATAAGTGACCAAGAAATAAAACATGTCAAATAACAAGCGACTATCCTAGTATTTAAATAAAAGCAAAAGAAAATTGGCTGAAAAAACTACACAATCGTTCAATAAGAAATCAAACGCAAATATTGTTGTCAACAAATTTTTATTATAGTTCTCGTAAATTAATGTAAACAACTTTTAGCATAATTGTATATTTACTATTTTATTGTATTTTTGGATAAATTAGAAAATATTACTACTTCCTAAGTATTTAATTTCGCTACGCAATAAATATATAAAATATTAATATTTTTCCATTTTTGCTATATTTTATTGAAAATCTAGTATTAGAATTTCTCAAAAAATAATATAAAGAAGAACAACAATATTTTAATAAAATATTTAAACAAAAATTGATTTATTAATAAATGCGCATGTAAAGAAAAATTATCTATATGGGATAGGTACTTGATATATTGCGATTTATTATAACTTTTATTTCATCATTTTACAAAATGTTGAAGTTACAACAACAGTCATGAACTTAGAAGTTCATTATTAAAATATATTTTAAAATTTTTCAGATGTTAAATATTAATTTCTCTTGAAATATCTTTAAAATGTCCTATATAGAAGACATAGTGTTTCTTTTAACCTACTCGTCTAATTTTCTCTATCAATATTCGTATTATTTAAATTTTTGTAGTTTATATAGTTGAGATGATTATTTTTATAAAAATTAGTATTTGTTATTAAAAAAAAAATTATCATTTTCAATTTTTCAACTTATCTTGTTCAACACGTAAAGTAAAACTATCTCAAACGATCAAAAATTGGTTATTTCTTTGTAATTCCAAGACAAAATGAAAAATGCTTTCATAAATTTAAAATTTTCACAAAATAAATAAAAATCATATTTTCTATATTATAATATCAACTTGAAATTGTTTAAATTTTAAGATACTTTTTCCTCGAGATATGTTTTTGGAGATACTTTTCCGGAGACCTGAAACCTAAACAACTCCCGATTGTACGGTATTTACATAGTTCATCATTGACAGCACCAAAATATTTCTATATATATTTTAACACCGCAATATAAAATTTAAATTAAGATATAAATACCATTGATTTCATATTCTGAAAACAAGATAATATTTTTGCCGTTGACAGATTTCAGAGTAGAATTTAAAAGGGTATAATCATCACTTTCACTATACACATATTTATATATTATATAGGTACTCGTATAAATATATATTTATACATTTTATATACACTATACAGTGTATGTAAAGTGTTTAGGGCTAAATTCCAAATTCGGAATTATTTAAAATGCTATAAGAAAAAATTCGAAATTTAATAGTATTTTTAATGCACAGTGTGTAAAGATAATAAATAAAGATAAATATAGAAAAATGTAAAAGATAAAGGTCTGAAAGATAATTTTTTGCGTGCGGCATAAAGATGTTTCGAGTTTCCGTAATTATAAAAATACGTAGAAATAATCAATATTGGAAATTAAGTGGATGAAAATTACTTATAATTATATTTTATATTATCTAAATAAATTTCTAAATGGCTGTAATTTATTTTAAAATATGTATTTTAAAAATTATTTATCAAAATCAAAGAAGATATAAAAATATATCCAGAATTGTCTTCAAAATTAAAATTGAACAAGTTTAATACCGTTAATTTATGGAAATGCCAAGATTATTTTAACACTTGTATAGTCCACTGTTCAAAACTTGAAAAAACATATTTAATTCTTTTAAAGATAAATGCTTTAACTGTACTTTCTAGAAAATATGTAACCCCCAATTTTGATGCACTTTTAATATTCTACTCATGTTATATTATAAACCAAGAATATTTTCGAAAATTCTTTCTGAATGAGAAACTTTGTGCCGGGGGTTTAGAAGATGGCTTACTTTTCCTTTAATAAGTCAGGAACGTTGATTTTTAACTTAATCCAGAGACGTTAAAGTATAGGTAAATAATATTGTTATACTTTTTGTTGGAAAATATAAAGGTACAGGTATATATATATATAAATTATAAAAATAAAAAATATGTTAATGAATAAAGTTAGAAAAAAAAATAACAAATCGGAATTAAAAATATTATTTTAGAGTAAAATCAATTACCCAAAATAAAATGTATAGAGAAGAAGATTTAAAACACAACCCTACCAATGTTCTTCAGAAAATGTTAATTCAATTAATATACCTAATATTATAAATTAAAATATAAAAATTTTATTCCTTCACTATAATTAGCTGCATATTTATTAAAAATTTAAAACGCCGATGAATTTGTCTTTAAATTTTTTATATCTTAGATTCTGAGAGCAAAGCGAGAAATGTATTGGTTTAAAATATATTATAATATATTATTATATCTAATATAATGTTATCGTGAAAGATTGTAATTTAACGATAATATTATATATAACCATAACACGTGGCTAAAATAGTTATTATAAATAACATTTCACGTAAATAGAACCGAATTTTTGAATGTGCATTGTGTAAATATAAAACTTAAGACCATAACAATAAATATCCAATTTTTAACGATGAATAATTTCACAAGATTAATAATTATTATTATTATCATTATTACTATTATTGTTATCGTTCAATATATCCATTGACCTAATTCGCCGACGACCGTTTTTCTATACAAAGACTCAAAATCGATAAATATATGTATAATAATGTATACGACTGTTCGTTATGTTTTTTAAAATTATTTCGATGATTATCATAAACTTCAAATATTTTACGGTTTAACCGGGATAAGTGTTGAAATTTTATGTTAATGTGAAAAATTCTGATTTTATTATCGTGTGCATAGAGTATTAATAACGTTTGTTTTTTCAGGGTTGACAATACTGGTACAATGTTATAATAATATAATGTTCGTATAACGAAAATAATACTTATATATTAGATATTTTGTAACATTATAAAGTACACAATATAAATAAACGATCGTTAAAAATTTTAAACTGTAACTAGGTTAAGGGTTATACCTATACAATTGTGCTAATAATTGTTATACTCATCCGTAAAATATTTGTGGAATTTCACTCAACAATAATTGTTTATAAATAAATCATTATAACGATAATTTGTATTTTATATCGAAATGTTTGTTTAACGTTAAATTCGAAACAAATAAAATTCATAAAAAACTATTAATTATATGCAACAAATAAATACATTTTTATATTTTATTTTATTTTAATATAATAGAACGACGGAGGATTACATTAAAATATTAAGTACAATATTATACTATTATGAAATATATTCAATTTTTATTTTATTTTTAAATATCATATCGAAAGACTGTCATATTCCAAATAATCCAAACTCTTAACCGAATAATCATTACGTTTTTTCATTATATTTGAAATGATTGAACTCTGCTTATAGCTTCTACATGTTATACAGAAAAATAAAATAAAATTAACACATTTTAAACTGTTCAAACATCTAAATAAATAGATATTCGTAAACAAAAATACAAATTAAACTGCCATCAAAAACTATATATTACTTGTTTTAAAATACTTAATTGGGAAAACAGATTACCACCAGAGCCCTGTAGTATTTATAAAATCACCTTTCTATTCGGGTTATAAATTTATTATTATTATTTTTATATTATCAAGTGGTAGGCGTTAATACTATTATAAGCACAGAATATATTTTAGTATTTATTTCTTAATATTTTCATTAATACACTATTGTACATAATAATACGATTACCCTTAATTTACAATGGCACTACCTTTAAAAAACATATTTGAATATGCTAAATGCAATACTAGTTCGAGAAATGCCATTGAAGGTGAGCAAATGGTTAATTCGAAACAAAATTGTATTGTGTGGAAAATTAATTAAGGCAAGTTTGTTTTTAATAATAATTATTATACTAAATTGTTTTATATATTATGAATAAAAATATTTTTTACTATATAATATAGTTAGTTAGGTATTTATTGACAGTATTGTAAGAAAAACTTGCTAAAAAGTATTCAAAAACGTATTTTAAAATACATTTGAAAATGTATCAAAATATAAATATAAATACTACATAAATTACTATAGTACTTATATATTAAGTTATATACCTACCTATAAAGTTTGACTAACACAAATGACAATTACCCACTTGAATAATGAGTATTGTTCATAGAAATAATAGGTATATTGTTTAATTTAAAGTAAAATAAAATATCAAAATTCTGCCCCACCAAGCTAGCAAAATTTTTTTTTAATATGTTTAAGTAATTACATATTAAAATTACACTACAACTAAGTTTATGCGATAAAATATAACAGAGATATTATAATAATGTCAAAAATATCATTGTAGGTATTTTCTTTCAGTAAATTTTTAAATAAAACTTGACTAATTTTAATAACATTTGACATTACATAGTTAATTAAAAATGTGTGGCAGTCAGTTATTTTGGTAATTTTTGTTGTTGTTCAATTTTCATTTCAATTCAAAAGTAATTTTATTAAAATAAAGTGTTTACATTTTTGCAAAAATACAAAAAATTTTTATTTAAAATATTTTTTAATTACTCTTTGATTGTATTTTAAATACACAAAAAATATTTAAATGCTTGTATTCAAATACTTAATAACACTGCCTATTGGAATGCTTTTTCTCTTTTTAGTAGGTTATTTTAAGTAATATATTTAAAAAGTCTCAAAACATGTGTTATACAATTTAAAAATTATTTATTAATGTTTACTATATTATATTTTTTGTTTTTATTACTTATTTTTGTTTGTTGTGCCATAGTATATAATAAAAAGAGCGAATCGTATATTAATAATAAAATTACGTTTTATGGTAACTTCGCAAATGCACAACCAGCACAAGAAAATAATTATATATTACCGGATTAGAATAACTAGAATTTTATCCACTAGAAAGCGTGTCGTTAATCTGTTTTCCCAATATTTATGTTTAAGCTAATAATGTGATTACACGATAAAAAAATAAGAAGAATACTCAATATTCTTATAAACCTACATAAACCTAAATGTATAGATTTTATAATGTATAAAGCTAATTATCGTTAGTTAAAGAAAATGATTACCTACTCAAAAACTATTTTTGTGCGAGTACCTACTCATTAAAGACATCAACTACCTATATATTGTATTATAATCTAGTGTTATACATACTAATGAATTACGAAAGAATATTATAATACTATAGTACCAATAGTACATACATAAAATATTTTTGGAATTTTATATTCCAATTTTAATTTATGATAAAACACCAATTAAATTTACTATTTTTTATATACACGCCCTTTGTATCGAACCAGATGACGATTTTCACACATAATAATCCTATAATTTAATAAAATGAAGTATTTAAAAATGTAATGATTTCCGGTTTTCAAGTTTAAGCATGAATTAAGTATTAATAAGTGTTAGTAAAGTTTTTGCTAACATTTTAACATACTATTTACTTTCGTGTAATGTAAATTTATATAAAATATAAGTTAATGTATAGTACACGACTATTTGTTACATTATTCAAAGTTATTTCGAAAATTATATTAAACTTATAATATTTTACGGTTTAAACGAGTATTGAAATCAGGGAGTCAAAACGGGTTTGAACCCGGGGTGAAAACCCGTGTAACCCGCAAAATATTAAAACCGTATTAAAGCCGAAACCCGTAACCCGGAAAAAGTGAAACACGTTTTTTAAACCCGTACC
>JAIPRL010001181.1:82271-93523 GCA_025469235.1 Pemphigus obesinymphae | reverse complement strand
CTGTTTTATTCCTACTAATCCTTAGTCCTTTACTTTCCAGAGCTTCCCTCCACTCTTCAAGTCTACCATTCACTTCCTCGGGACTTTCTCCTATCAGTACTATATCATCTGCAAACAACATACACCACCATGGTACCTCCCCCTGTATATCCTTTGTTATCTCATCCATTACCAGGGAAAATAAGTAAGGACTCAAAGCTGAAGCTCAAAACTTTTAACTCAATCTATTGCCTAAAAAAAAATAAACTCCTCAATCCCCTAGAAGGGGCAAACTGCCAAATTCAAAACAGTTTTCAGAATTAAAATCCGACTCTTTAAAGTCCTACAGTTTTCCCACTTTTAAATTGGTGTTGCGGATCCTTACGATTTATTTATTATACTCAGAAAAATGTAACTACAAAAACTCCGATTCAAAAATTGTATTAACAACTATTGTAAATGAATGCATATCATAAATACCAATATATTTACCCATTATTATTGCTTCATTTAAGATATTAAAAATATGTCCAAAATAAATTAATTTTGACATAGGTGGCTCTAATGGTAAATGTGCCATTACTTTCCCCATAAATGTTAAGTCACCATCTACAGATGATATTACTCCATTTACTGTTGGTAATAGTGCTCCTACCTATAACATTAATTAAATTAAAAGGTTAATTATTTTGTAAAGTTAAATACTCCAAAATTACTCCTTGGTTCAAAAAGTCAACAAGACGTTATTTTAATCTATTCAAATATTTCAATATTTAATTTATAACTTAGGAAACGAATTATCACGATATCAATGATAAAATATTACCTGTTTAAGAGTAAGTACTGTAAGAACAATATTATTTAACTTAGGTGCATCCAATGCACCTCCAAGAAGCTGTTTTGGTGTTCCCATATCCAACAGTTTAGACATTAATACAATACGACTGAGAGAACAACGACTCATTTCTGGTAGCTCAGCATTATCAAATTCTTTCTAAAAAAACACATTAACTCAATTAAAATAAAATTTACATAAATATATAATTATATATATATGAACACAATATTTACTTCAAACATATTTTTAGTAACAAGTCTATAAACTCTGCCATCTGCAACTCGTCCCACTCTTCCTGCTCGTTGTTCACAATTACTTTTAGATGCCCAAGTCATTATTAACATAGAATAATTTGATTTCATCTCGTTTTTCAATTGTTTCATTAAACAAAAGTCAATCACTAAAATACATTTTTAATGATGATTGCAAATTTTAGTAGATTCTCTCCTCTTGCATAGCCATAAGGCTTTTGAAGAGATCCATCATAGTTAATTTAGCATTTATTGATAAATATCTGTTGGTAGTATAAATAAATAAAAAACAACAATTCTTACCATATCCAATATCAGGAACAGTTATTGAACTTTCTGCGATATTTGTAGACAAAATAATTTTACGATGGTCTAATGGTGGTTTTTCAAAAACGCGATCTTGTTCTTCACTTGTAATGGATGAATGTAATGGTATAAGACACCACTTATGATTTCTGAAATTTACCAATTAATTTAATCTTCTTTTTCTCTCCCAACTATTTATGGTCAGCCACCCTAGTCCTACACTTTCATTGGACCCTACTTCCGTATTTTCTTGATTTACCCCCACCTTCCTCATAACACTTGCCATCACACCACCATCTCTTTATTGGTCTTCTTCTCTCCTCTTTTCAACAACATACATTTCTTTTACTAAGCTTACTACTACTCCCTCAATTTCTTCCCTCCTTAATATATAATTAATCTATCTTATCTATTCTCTCTAATTTTGTCAACTATTGAAGCTACTCCTATATTAACTCTTATACATTCATTCCTTATTTTATCCTGTATTCTGCTCCATACATCAATGCAGGTATCACCACTGCCTTATAAAATTTAATTAGGTTAAAACCTAATAGGGATACTTTTATCACACAAAACACCTGACCCTTCTCTCCACTTTATCCATCACACTTAATACTAGAACCTCTCAACCTATTCCACTATATCCCCACTCAACTAATTAATTTAATAAATTCTTAAATACATTTTTAAAAAGATTCTTACTCTGAAATCATAACAACTTCCATAAGCCTATGTAGTTCTTCAATTTCAAAAATACCAGGTAAAAATATTAAAACCGATGCTTTTTTTTGAACATTATTTATTCGTCCTTCCATCTCATCAAATGCTTTTACCAAATGAATAGCAGTTTCATACCCAGCTTCTTCTATTTGAGGTTTATTTAATTCCATTCTTCGGGACTAAAATATACAAAAACCAAACGTTTCCAAATTTTTTGTGAAAGTCACATTCTACACAATTAAAAATCTGAGTAATGAATATATTTATCTATAACAAATTTATAGTAGCGTCATTTTTTTTTTCTCTATACTTTAGAGAGAAATATATTAATTTAAAAATATAAGAGATATCTCTCTTTACAGAATTAAAATGTCTATAATGAACTATACTCTCTTTACTATAAGATCATTAACGAGCGGCCAACATATGCACAGAGGTGAGGCTTTGTTTAAAGGTTTGGCCCCGCGCATCACTGTTTACGAGAACATTGTATTATGGTATTGACAACTAACGTGTGAACATAATTAAAAATACCTACTCAGTTTGACCATATGTGAGACGTAACCAGAGCATAGTGCGGCCCAGTAGTGAGCGGATACATGTTTAATCGAAATGCAGAAAAGATGATTTGGTGTGAGAGAAGCAGTTGACGTTACCTGAATATCTTATAGTGAACAGAGTAGTCTATAACTTTGGCAATAAATAAATTTACTTTATTATAAATGACCAAGTTATGATAAGAATGCCGCACATAAATTTCTTATACAGTAGTCACTCGATAATTCGAAATTCAGGGGACAGAGTTAAAAATTAGATTTATAGAGATTTTCGATTTACCGAGTGTTCGAATAATCAAGGGAAAAAATTAATTAGAATTAAAGAGAGGTGAAAAATATTACGTTTATTTTGACATTTACTTATTATAAATACAGTATAATTATATTTTAAAATTATTAATTGATATTTATTTATTTATTATATATACATACATATTATTATATTTTACATATTATTAAAGAGAAATCTGTTATTTTATACATAACTACGACAATATTTAACCATCGTCGTACACTTACATATAATCGCGTTTAAAGAAATTCGAATTATAGAGATTTGTGGAAAAAAAATTCGAATTGTAGAGTGTGCCTCGCAGACAGACATTTCGAATTATCGAGGGGACCGGAATACATATATTTTTTTCTAATTATAGAGGTTTTCTCAGGGGACTTAGCATTTAGTTTGATTTATAGAGTTTTTCGAATTATCGAGTGATTACTGTATTATGAATTGGTTAGACATAGAAAGCAAATGAGGGTGTAGCATCCTCTTAAGAGGACGAGATACCCATATATACGATTTGCCTGTTTAACGAACTGATAATAAAAGATTTATACGTTTAGCATTTGTATCACAACTTTATCATTTTTAATATTGGAGTAAATTGACCTATAACCAAAATTATAGATGAGATTATTATTTGCCATAGCTTAGTTTTTTTAAATTTTATATTTAAAGAGAAATATATGTATTTTAATTAATTATTTAAATAGTTTTATTTCTTTACAAAATAAAAATTTCAAAAAAAAAATAACGACACTACAGCATAGGTCATTATCATAAGTCCATTTACTTCAGTATTAAAAATGAAAGTTGTGTTCAAAATAATAAACATAAATATTATATAATATTAGTAGATTAGACGGAGACAGCAAATGCGGATATCACGTCTTTTTAATGTGGGAATTTTATATTTGTTTATATAACATAACAGATATACTCACGGAAGGTATTGGTACATATAAATCATCCAAATAGTGTTTATAAATATGATGATTAAATTTATCACAGATCTTAAGTTCAGGTGCAGGCACATGTCTATTATGAGGCGGACCATACCATTCACTAAAATAATCACCCAACTTAAATGTTTCTGCAGTAGCAGACATCAAAATAACCTAAATATTTAATATAAATTATAAATGATTAATTAAATATAATAATAAATATGTACCAAAAGGATATTTTAAAAAATATAATGTAATTGTATATAACAAATGAAGTTTACACAACCCAAATGGCTATCATACATAAAATACATGAATTCTCAGTGGATATCCACCATTAAACATATGTATAAATTAAATTTAAATTACTTACGCGAGTAGGCTCTGAATTAGTCTTTAATAATTTTTTAATAACTAATAATAAAAAATCCATTTCAAGTGTTCTTTCATGAACTTCATCCAAAATAATGTGAGTAAATTCAGAAAGGCTTTTTGCTTTGATAATTTTTTGTAACAAAATTCCCGTAGTGCAATATAAAATTTTTGTAGTATTAGGATCATAATCTTTTTTACGACCAACTTGATAACCAACTAGTAACCCGTTTTTCCAGCCACGTTCTTTATTTACATGTTTAGACACTGATATTGCCGCTATACGTCTAGGTTGAGTAACAATAATATTACAATATTTCTTTCTATTCATACAGTCATCTAAAATATACTGGGGAACTTGAGTACTTTTACCACATCCTGTTACACCAGTTATCAAAACAGTACAATTAGCATTTACATGTTGAATAATCTATAAAAAAAAAAAGAAATAAGACAACCAAATAAATGTGTTAATCATATTAAAGGCAAAAATTAAATGTAAAAAATAACCAAATTGTTTAGGTTGTAAGGTGAATAGGTTTAGAGTTCACTTTATAGGATTGGTGGCTATCTAAAAATAATTATTACACTACTGACTTTTCTTATTATTTTATAAGAAAAATATATAATATATGGTTAACTTAAAATAGAAAAAAGAACCGGGTAAATAAATTTTTTTATTTTGTGTCAATATATTTAAAAAAAAAAATTTAAGGCCACTTCTTTTGTGATTCACTGATTGCAACTGACAACAGTGACAACACACAGAATAAAATTACAAACGATTGGTGATAATAAAATTACTCGGTATGCACAAAAAATTTAAATAATCATCAAATTTTAACAGATTATCCAATATCATATTACAACAATATTTTTAAATAAATACGAGTAAATGTGCAAGGGAAAAAGTTCGAGTTATCCAGTTTTTCTTTGATTTATCAAGGTTTTTCAAAAGGGAACAAAATTTTTTTTTAACTCATAATCATTAAAATTTTCAAAAAAATTCACTAAAATCATAGTTTTCTGCTAATTGAGGTTTCACTGTATTTAATTTTATAAATAAAATATAACAACCTAATAGTTTTGAGTAGGACTGTGAATTGAATGCATTAAAAACCTTTAAAAAAATGAATTAAAAATCCCAAATATAAATTTAAAAACAAATTTTTAAAAGGTAAAAAAAACAAGTTTTAATAGTATAATAGTATAATAGTTTATATCAAATTACAACAAGAAAAATTAAGTTTTAGCCATAAAATTTTCTGGTAACAATTTTTTGACCAGAAGACTTGATTCAGTCATAAAATTATGTTTTTATTGTATCATGTATTACCTACCTACTAATTTTCCTTTAAAAAAATTTGATTAGGATGGTACTTTACATGATAAATTTTCAACATTTAATAACCGTAAAAACAAACTTCCTAAAAATGAGATATTTCTGAATAGTACAAAAAATAATGGTTCTAGAAATTTGAAATTTTTAACTCTTATACTTAAATCATATATTTTCAAAAATTCTTATAAATTTTGATTTTACAATAGTGTTTATTTATTAATTAATTTTTCTTTTATATTTGTGAGCAACATTTTAGCCAAAAGTTTTGACATTTGTATGTTAACAATAACAAATTGGTTACAATAGTTTCCTTAAGCTTGAACAAAAACTTCCTTTTATACGATGTATAAAAAATGCAGTTTTGTACAAATACGAGGAAAATAACAAAATATTTATAATACAGTAGAACGTCAGTTATCCGGATTAATTAATGTCATTGGTGATCAGGATAATTGAAATATGACACATTAAAAGTTATACATTATATTTATTATTTATAATATAATTTGACATTTGTGACAATAAAAAAATAATTAATATCATAAAAATGAAAAGGAACAAATAAGCTATATAATATTCTAAAAGTAAAAAAAAGAAAATAACTGACTTTAGGTATATAGGTATATATTATTTATTACAAAGGTTTGAAAAATGATATTTTAATCGGCTTCATTGATTAGATAACAACTGATTTATTAAGAAAAATACCGAAATACCAACACAATGGCAATAGCCGATAATAATAATAATCAGCATTCGATAATTGTAAGATGGTTATCTTATCTACGATTATGATGAATGACGAAATACAATTACAATTTACGACATATTAAAAAACCAAATTATGTAGTGCAATGTAGTTGCAAAACTTCAGGTAAATTATGCAATTTTAAATTTCACAATATTGGTTTGTGTAAGAACAAATATCAAAAACAATTATTCATGTTTACATTTGTTTTTCAAAATAATAATAAAATAATATATACTTATAATTTGTAAAAATAAACAGCTAATGTATCAATACCAGTTTAGTTATGTTTAATTTTTTATTTTTTATTCACTTAACAAACCAATTTGATTGGCTACTGTTCACAATGCCCAGGCAATGTAAACCTTTTCGTACTTTGATCCGAAAATCAGGCATTGCCCGTAACATATGCATAATATACAGTGTGTATAAATGTGCAAGTGGGTTTCAATTTTTATTCAATACCAAAAGAAAAAGAAAATAATATATATAAATATAATATCAATACAGACAATATAATTTGTCATAATACATTTAAAGGGAAATAGAAATTTAAATTTCTGATGAAGCCAGGTATGACAGAAATACATTTCAAAAAGAGCTTTTTTGATACCTACCAAATTAATTCTATAGTTTGTTTTGTCTTTTTTGAAATAAAAAATAAAAATTACACCGCTCAGAATCATATTTATCGAATTCAATGAATTATCATCTCAAAATCTTTCAAATCTAAAATAATAAGAAAACATTATCCTGTTCATGGACCGAAGGAACAATTGATCAACTTTCTCTACCTATATCTTAACTACTTCCATGGCTTTACAAATTTAATTTTATATTATACCAAAGATTAGTTCAGAATTGTTTAATAGAAATTAATTATTTATCATTGATTTCAAATTCCATATACTAGTATCCAATCAACAGTGCTTCCACCCCCTAGTGACCAGTATTTTTTTATTTATTAGCTACTAAAAGATACAACGCACTATCATATTTTAATATGTTATTATTGATAAAAAAATTTCTTATAAAAATTATTTATGCTATTTTGATGACACTTTTAATTTTAATATTCATTTTATTGATAAAAGCATATGTAGATTCTAATAATTAATAATATATAGAATTTAAAAAATGTACAGACAACAAATTTAAGGAATTACCGGACAATCTGAAGATTCAGATTTCTGACTTTCAATAAAATCTCCTGTTATGTGGCAACCATGTTCTATACATATATTTGTAAATATGTGAACCTACCTACTAGAAAATAAAAAATATTTGAAAATAATTAGAAGTCGGTATACATTTACTTAATTTATCTCAATATTATTGCAAAGGTTTTCAAAGTAAATATAAGATAAATTAAACAATAATCATTTAGGTATACAGGAACATATTTATTAAAGAAATTACTGGAAATTTACAATCGCATTATCACAATGAATTTATTTTATTTTATTAAATCATAAACCTTGACCAGAGTATAAAATACTTGAAGATATAAAAATGTTGTACTTATATAAAATATTTTTAGATGAAGGAAATTCATAAAAATATCATAAAATGCAATCTAAATAAAGGAAAAAAGACCTAAAAATACATGATTTAAACTTAATATTAAGAAACCTATGTTTAAAACCGGTCACTTACAACTATACTCGCCGCACTTTAAAAGTGAAACACGGTGGCCGTTTTTTACCTGCATCCTCACCATAGTAGAACAATGCTACATTTGCATACAGAGTGCCAATATTTATTGACTATTGTCATACATGTGAGTATACTGCGTTATTTTGGGTAACGCTGTATAATTCAAACCTGTGTGTAGCGGATAAGTTTTCGTCCAAAAACGGCTTTCACTCTTAAAGTGCAAATGACCAACATTGGATACATTTTTAGAATATTATTTTGCTCCAACACAACATGCATATACTACCATGCTAATTGTGAATGCTCTGACACAAATTGTATATTTAGCTAGTATATACTTTTGTATATTTTCCCAAATATGAGTAAAATTTTTAATTAGTTCTAAATAGTTTGTGAACAGAAGATCGTAGTTAATGTCAGTTATGTGTTCACAACAATTATATTAAGTATATTATCTGCAGTTATAAATTTGACTATCCAAATACAACATATCATATACTTATATACCTATATATAAATAGCATGACCTAAATAATATCACCTCCCACACCCCAAAATTAACTTCCAAAATGCTACTGATATTAAATATAGTATTTTTAAATTATCAATATATATATAATAAATTTGTATGACCAACCCATTTACTAGCCAGGTACAGTTTGTAATATGTAAGCAAACCCAACATTGTAGCTAAACATTGGCAGTTTTTGACTTGTATCATTTTACTGGCAATCTACTAGTATGAGTCAATGACCAATAATAATTGTAATATCAAGCCTCCTGGATAACTGATGTAACATGTCACTAATGGCTAATGTTACCAGTTATGTAAACAAGCAAAAAAAAAAAAAAAAACATTTCATGCAAATTCACAGCCCTAGTTATAAGATATAATTTAAATAGTATTAATAACAGAAAAATATAATAAGTTTATAAACACAAAAATATATTACCTGCTCTTTATATTTTGTAATTTCCAAACTATTTGAAATATCTGATGGATCTTTGAATTTAAAATGTTCAAAAAGCTTAATTTGATCCATGTCCAAGTCTTTTAGATCTGCTATTAAAGAACCTGAATATGTTAAACTGTCGACACAACTCATATTTGAACCATGTATAGGTCTTGATAACTAAAACATAATATAATTTTTTTTCTAATAAATTATATAGTAGGTATACTTTTTAATCCATGTACATTATACATATCTCTTTAGGTAAATCCCCCAAAAAAACTTAACTGTGAAAAAAACCAGTTCCAGACCCCCCCCCCAAAAAAAAAAAAAAAAGTCGGCCTATCAAAGTAGTAATATCTAAATTGTAACCAAGTCTCCTCTTTTTTATTCCTTAACACTTGGCTAGTTTCTGAATTAAGTATAAAACAGACTTGACTGGCTTATGAGTAAGGTAATACAAATAAAAGAACAGTGTTGCTCATGAAAATAGGAGTATAGTGAGTTTATGAACTAAAGAAAGAGCAGACTTAGCCACAGTGTAGAAATCATTACTTTGATAAGCTGATTTATTTATTTATTTTTTTTTTTTTTGGGGGGGGGGATAGAATAGAGTCTAGAATTTGCTATTTTTTTACAGTTTGTTTTTTGTTGGGATATTATTCATTTGGCTGGCTTCAGCACCGTATGTGACATGTTAATTTTTTACTAGGCTTTGAAGGAATTTGGTACGTCATAAATTTTTTCTTGTAAGACCGTTTCTCCTTCTTTTGAGGAGCTAAGAGATTGGCCCCTTAGGCGATGTCAACACCAGTCACAGATACCCAAGTATTTTTCATTTTCAAACATTGAGATATTTTAGCTATATAAGACGATGAATATTAAATTATATATAATAATAATTATATAATATATTATAATATATCCTATGAAGAATAACAAGAGTATAGGTTATATAGACCGAGTTAAATAATGATATTATTACAATTATTAAAATATTCTGTATTTTTTTTTTTTTTATATTTATTGTTAATTACAAACAATTGTTTGTTGTCATTATTAGCAATAGTACCCTCATTGTAACACTGTTTGAAAGAAGAATCTGTGATTAAATGATAAAAATCTGTGCTAATCTAATCAAGCAAAACTTAGACAAAATTTAAACATAATTTCAGAATGTACCTAAATTTTAATTTTAATATTTTAATGATGAATTATTTATTAATTCATGTATTTATTATTTACAATAAATATTATTTTTAATTGCTAAATAAAAATTTAATAAAATGTATGTAAGTACCTATTACTTAACCCTTTTGGTACTGGCGGGACGTTCGAGTCCTGGACACTTTAATTGGTAATAGAAAATAAATGCCTTTATATATTGGTATGTTCTGGCCTGGCAGGATATCTGAGTCCCGTCTAATACACATTGAAAAAAAAAAAAAAGTGAAATATACTTATTCTTAGACTATTTATTTTACATTGTAGCAGGGAAAACCTAACCGTACTCTTATCTGCCAGTAATTGTATTTTTGTATATATATTCTGCGTATATAATCTGTTTATGGACGATGCTAATCGTGGGTTTAATTTTCAATACTTCTCCACAATTAAATAAAATGTGTTTGATCGCCATATTATCAATATTTACAAAAATAATTAAGATTTATAAGCTGGGACTCAAATTTCCCGCCAGTCCGTAAGTGTACTCTGTCGCACGTAATATCAGTTGTGTAATCGTCTCGAGTTTGGTGTTTTTTTTTATTTCACAAGCTATTGTATTCTGTCTAATTAATTTGTATAAATTTATTTTGTGAAAATCAAAATGAGTAGTAAAAAAGTATCAGATCTTGAGGAATGGCTAGCAATGGATATACCCGAAGGTGAAGATTCTGAAGACGAAAATAATTTGGATGACATCCTGACTAAAGAAGAAGCTCAAAATGAGGTAGAAAAACTTGACAATTATTTTTTACGTAATGAACAGCTTTCTGAAGTAATTGAAATGGTTAACAATGACGAATTTATTATTTTTGATTTTCCTGGAAGCAATAATCAAAATCATGTACTTCGTCAGATTCATTTCGTTCAGTTCTTATCGATCACTCGTGTCGTTCGGTTGTGCGTTGTTTAAACTACGTCGCGCTTTGTACCTATCAATTAAATGTTTATGTTATAATATTCTTATCTAAATATCACCGGAGTAAGTAGTATTTTCGTTATCGGTTTGGTTATTAGTTCTATTCGAGTATCTTATTTTCCAATTCGATTATAATGTCATCGTGTATTAAATGTTT
>JAIPRL010001181.1:46509-82171 GCA_025469235.1 Pemphigus obesinymphae | reverse complement strand
GATTAAGTATTGCTTTTTTTTTTTTAATTAGATTTGTCAACTAAAATGTTATTTTTCTTTATTTTATGTTATTTGCTTATTTATTTATTGTATATTAGATTTATAAGAACTCGCACCCCTAGCACAAGCTTTGCTTTTAGGGGTTGCTGCAATATATTAATTAAAAAAAAAATTATTATTCATAATGTACATTATCAATTGTTGCAATAAAGTTATTATTATATAAAAGATTCGTCTATAGTAGATACTAGAACTTTGAGGTCCCAAACTCCTCAAACACCTATTGTTGTAAATGTACCGGTTGATGAAGGTGTTATTACTGAAAGTATGGAACCTAATATCGAAATAAATCGACAGTGGAAAAAAAAAAGATGAAATTACTGCTGAACTGCCCCAATATGACGTACAAAAATTATTATATAATGAAAATATATTTGCTGGTTGCAAAACTGCAACTGATGTTTTTCTAAAATTTATTCGCCCTATTGTCGACAACATTATTTACCAAAGTAATCTTTATGCAACACAAAACAATAAAAATTTGAAACGAACTGAAAAAGAACTATATGCTTTTTTGGGAATAAATTTTTGCATGGGGTACAATAAATTATCATCATTAAAGTTATACTGGAATAATAGTGAAGATTTAAATGTACGTTCGATTTCCAAAGCCATGTCTAGAGATCGATTTCGAGAAATTTTATCAAATATTCACGTTAACAACAATGTAAATTTAGCAAATAATAATAAAGATAAATTATATAAATTACGTCCTATGATTGACGCTCTCAACAAAATTTTTCCTGAAACATATCTTGGAACTCATGAATTAAGTGTTGACGAATCAATGATAAAATTTAAGGGTTGAAGTGCAATTAAACAGTATAATCCCATAAAACCAATCAAACGGGGTTATAAATTATGGTGCATTGCGAATCAAAAAGGTTATATTTTGAAATATTCAGTAAACCAAGACAAAAATGAAACTTTGGAACAAGAGTTCAATAAGGATAATTTGGGCAAAAGGGTAGTACTTAAGTTGACTTAACCTTTTTGGAAACAACAAAGAATCATATTGTTTGATAATTATTTTACATCAATTACACTTTTGGAAAGATTAAAAAATGAATAGACATTGGCAATTTTTTTTTAAAAAAATCAGAGACCTTAGTTGGACCACAATAAAAAATTCTGTCAAAAATTTTTTTTACTTTTTCATTTTTTCCAATAGCCGGACTCAAAGGGTTAATATTATTAAAAATATACCTATAAATAATGAAAAAAAAAATCTGGTTAATACTTTGCCGATCGAGTAAGATACTTGTGGACAGTGGTGGATATGTTGAATTTTAAAGCAATGATAAATCTTTTCTTTCGGTAAAATAATTCTTTTAAGTTTTTTTTTTTTAGTTGTACCTATGTAATATTATTTTCCGTTATACTAGAGGAAAACTTAGGAAAATTGAAAGATAGGAAGCCAAATCAACAATATCCTTAATGACACAAACAATAATTTTTATTATAATTATAGGTAATTATTATTATATTATTTTTATTATTATTGCTGTATTCAATAATAAATTGTACTGGAATCTGTAACGGATAATTAATAGTAGATCAAAATTTAAAAATATATTATACATGCGTAAACAAGCCATCAATTTTCAAATAAAAAATGTTGAATGTGCGCAAATGAGTTGCAACGCTTTCCAGTGTATATGTTTCATAATAAACATTTTATTTACAACGATTCTTAGAATACTACTATAATATAATAATATATAGAATAGAATAAAGATAACAATGGTGAACAATAGCCTGCTGCCTGTACGGCCGTGGTGGTTGGCATATGAGTAGGGGGAGTATATTGCCGATGCTCTGATTAGAAAAACACAACAATTGTGACTAGACATCCCCTTTAAAGCAGCATTCATTTTGAGAAAATTTGAAAAAATTTCAATTTTCAAATTTTTCCCTTTACTAACACTATATACCTACCTTGTGCTAAATTTAAAGTACCTATATGGGAACTGTTTTGTAATTTTAATTATAAATCAGTCAGTCAGTAACAAAAATGAAAACTTTGAAGTTATTATCCCCTTTTTAAAAGGGGTTAATATTACTGTTAAGGACTCAATTTTAGATGTCCTAGCTACTTAAGCTTAATCTAGGTTTCAAATTTCAAAAGCCCATCTTAAGAGGAAGCAGAGATATGAGGGTTAGAAAAACCAGGCGATTTAGTTTGTGTAAAGAAATGATTCACTGGCATTGCTGGAACTTGGACGGCGCATTGCTAGGCGCTTAGATAATTATATAAACTCACGAGTGTAACAGAAATATTTGACAAATGCAAAAACTTTTTATCTATTCAATGTTCTTAAGGTTTATTTATTTATTTTATAATAATTACTAGAACCCTAACCTATAGTTATTATATTTTATATTATTTTAATTTTTTTAAATAAAAACCTACAATTTTGTTAAAAAAAATTTTTTAATCTTGTTGTATATTCAGCATTTCAGTAGTATTATATAAATTTTGTATCAAATAACGTAAACGGTAGGGATTGTCTACCGGCCATCGTTCAATTACTGTATGATTTATAAATGCATTATTACGATTTATGATGTTAAGAATAAAAGACTATTATATTTTTATGTTTGCGTTTTTATTCATACTAATAAAATACTCAACAAATCCCATACCTTAAAATTTTTTATTTATTTAAAAATATTTTGGTGTTGAAAATAGTTATTAATAATCATTGATTTTCTAAAAATATTTGAAGTTTACAAAAATATTAATTTTTTCCTGTTAATATATTAAATGCTTATTAGGCTTATTGCTCCTTAATAAATAACTGGCACCGGGCCTCTTAAAACAAATACACAAATATTTAAATGATTAATTAATATAGGTAGATACATTACTTCTTTATATTTGCCTTCATCAACATATTCTTCTAAACCAGTATTCACGTAATTCCTACCATCATCTTCATAATAATCTTGAGTTGATTGAAATAAGTGCGTATCAGATTTTGGAATAGTAATATGAGAAAGAGATCCTGGTATAATCTTTTTTTTAATTTTTCCTTCAGCAAATTGTCGCAACATGATTCCTACCACTTTCTAAAATAATAAAAATTATTATCGGACATAGTTTAATAAATATATATATAATACAACTTATAAAACACATTATTTGGTGATGATTATTATATATTAGGTAGGTACTTCTTATTAATAATAATTATATATTAATATTTAATATATTGTAAAAATTACATCAACAATTATTAATTTATTGTACTTATAACTAATTCAATAATAGATATGGGTTTCTCAATGTTTCAATATCTTCAAAACCTCAAACAATAAAAATAAATAGATTTATTCAATTTTCATGTTACTCTGATATGTTGTTTACTAATTAGATTTAAATTGAGATTAGAAACAAAAGCAGGGGAAAAGGAAGGGTACAAGTTGGCTAAGGGAAGAAAAAAACAATTAAGGAATTTTAAAATTTTATGGCATATAAAGAATGAGAATAGGATAGGTGGATGTTAACAAATAGCGGGACAGTAATAAATAGATGAAAATTATTTTTGAATGAATTATTAAAATCAAGATAAGTGGAATTTGGGTATGGTGGATTTAATAAGAGAAATGTGGAGTAGTTAGAAAATAAAAGTTAAGAAATTGGTGGGACAGAAAAAGAAGTGGGGGATGTGATGGAGAGTGATATGAGATGGTGGGGATAAGTGAAGAAGATATAGGCGTTAGAGTTAAGAGGACGTAGTACTTGACTCAGTCGCCTTGGTCTGACACCCGTGCAAACATAGTAAAATCAAGTTTTGTATTTCCAATTTTGTGAACAATTGGTTAATTGTAAAAAAATATTATCATAATTAATAAATAGAATATAATATATGACAATGTAGGAGGTATATTTTCAATAAATTAAATTTTTACATTATTCATACATTTGTAAAAAAGTTAAAATTAACCAATTTTTCACTAAATTGGAAATACAATACCTGATTTTACTATGTTGCACGTGTGTTAGACAAAGACAACTGTGTTAAATACTACATCCCCTTAAGAGGATGCTATACAAACAACTTTTTAATAAAAAACTTGCATTAGGTAGCATTTTTTATTTTTATCGACTTACAAACATATTAGAAATACGAAACAAAAAACAAATTATAACTAACGACATTATCTAGCAACTGATAAAACTCATTTTTCATATAAGCATTTTTACACATTTATGAGTTGTTAAAATAGTTTTTTTTTTATTGTAAAAATGCACATATTAAAAATTGGCTCCATCAGTCACTAGATATTTTTATTCTTTGTAATTTACTTTTATCTCATCTTTCTACAATATTCTAAGTTGATGAAAATGAAAAATGAGTTAACATGTTTTTTAATAAACATTGTGATTACACGACAATTAAATATGGTACTGACACAGGTGTATTTTTAAATTAGGTACTTTTAAAATATATGAATGTGGACTTTCCGATTATCTACTAAGAGAGAAGTTTTAGTCATAGCTGAGCTTGAACGTATTTTATACTGCTATAATAGGTGTGTAGCATCCTCTTAAAATGGGTTTTATTATCAAGTCAATAACAGACCACATTTTGAAGTGAACCTCATTTAGGTTTTTGAATTTATTAATTAGGTAAGAAAAAAGTTAATATTTTTTACTTTTTTAAGCTAATAACGTTTTTTTCAAGTAATAAATTAAAAATCCTAGATGAGATTCACTCCAAAATTTTGTCTTCTATCGATTTAATAATAAGTATTTTAACATTTTAACTCAAAAATCACTTTAAGAATTTTACTTCACTTTTAAACCACTTTTTTTAACAGTTTTGCGTAAACTTGTTTTTATTGCTCAAAATCATTGGTACCATTCTATATATACCATTCTCTTAAATGGAAGTGTAGGACTAGAGTGACAGACCCCAAATAGTTGGGAGAGAAGGCGAAAGAGAAGTAGAACTATAATTCCATATTATACAACTTTAAAAGAATTGTTTTTTTGACTTTAAAATTTTAAATTTATTATTTGGTATCTTAGATTTAAAAACAAATACCTAAATCATTTGCACTCGAAAAACAATTCTGAAAAATTAAGTACTAACTAGAATACATTTTTTATAAGAAAACTCTTTATAAAAAAAACTACTAAACTTCTTCTATTTGAAAAAGTGTAAATAACAAAATAATAAAAAAATTTTATTTTTTTTATAAAGGTACATTTCTAAAAAATGATTAAAACTAGTGATGGAGACAATCGATTATCTTATACTACCTATCGAATAGTTTGATACAAACTATACCAATTATAGTACCAAATAGTTCGATAATCTATCAAATAGTTTGTTCAACTATCGAATTGTTCGTTAAACTACTGAATAGTTCATACTAACCTACCCTATCTGTCCTTTGACTATATTATAATGATTTAATGATTTGTTAATAATACTGACCACAGAGGGAAAACATTTTTATATTTCATATAATTATTCTATAATACGTAAAATAATAACACATAATAAATGTCAAATATATTAGGTATATAATTGAATACCTAACTATAAAATTAACTATCGAATATTTTAAACTAACTGAATAGGTAGTTTGCATTGATCGATAGTTTTTAAGTATCTATAGAACAGTTTGATAGTGTCCATCTCTAGTTAAAACTATGGGTAGGTACTAGGCAGGTAATAAAATATGAAACGTGAAGTAATTAAAAATGTATAATATTATAATAGATAGGTACTATAATAATAAATTCTATGATTATATTAGTAACCCCACTGTTATTATAAAATCCATGGAATGTAAAAATGAATTCCACACCACCTAATCTGAAAATGCATCGAATAGGTATAAATAGTTATATTATGCATGTTGTAAATAAATGAAATAACTAAGATATAAAGCATGTCCTTGAATCGTTACATTTTTCAAAAAAAATTTTCCTTGATTATTATTAGGTAGGTATGCTATTTAAGTTAATAATTTGGAAGTTTACAAGCCTCATTTCGTACTGAATCATTCAAGACATCATCTGTTTACTTCATGGAAAACATCAAAAGATGTACCCACAAAACATTGTACATTCGAGAATATAAAAATATGCACGTTAAAACTTAAAAATTTATAATTTCCAAAATAAAATAATAAATAGAATAAGTCGATTTACTCACCGCTCACTCGGAGCCAAAAAGACCTTACAGCTTCGTTTGAACTAAATTATGAAATGAACCGATATTTTAAATATTAAATAATAAAAAATTTTATACCTAATACGAAATTACATTAAATGATTAGAAAAACAAATTCCATTCATCCATCGTCTAACACATAAACAAGTATGTATAGTTCTAACCTCCCACAGAAATATACAAACCAATATGAACACGACCATAATAATAATAATTCCAAAATTTCCAAGATTTGAGATTCATTTAAGATTTTAAATTTTCATGAAACTCCGACATATTATCACGAACCATTTACCATACAGGTAACCAGTACACCACATTCTGTAACCACGGGGAACGGTTACTTCGATTCTTCGACAACTGGACCTATGGGAACGAAATGTCGCGGCGATCCCTTCCCATGTACGATACAACAATACATTAAAATAATACCTTAAAATTTGTTGTTTTGTCAATAAGTAATCGTGATAAGTGATAACAATTTGCGGACGGATTTTCAATTTCCAAATATTTAAAATTGTAAAGTAGTATTATATTCGGTTAATAATTTAAATATTTTCAAATATGCGTTATTCAAATACTCAAATATTTTAAGAATGATGAACCGTACGTTAACAATGTTTCTTAGACGCTCAGCGATGTTCATTAAATACATATGTAGGTAGTGCAGAATATAAATTTGTGAATCACAATCCACATCGTACTATAAACAGACACCATGAAAAAGGATAAAACTGGAGACAACGCAAGACCTTATAAACTATAAGTATTTTCTGATCGAAATGTGACTTTATGTTAACAATAATTTTTATTAATAAGTATCTATGTCTGGATTAGGTTGGGTTGATTGATAATCTAATATCACAGAATAATATAATATACCTAGGTCTGCTGTAATATTATCTTAAGTTTGACACCAGCAATGAATGTTAATCTGTTGGAAATTATGATAAGTAATGACTTCAGAAATTCCTGATCATTTGCCTCTCAATTACAATCTCCGGCATAAATTTCTTGTAAAACAATCATAATATGCCCACTTTATATACTCTTATATGTAAAATATAAAACATATAGATAGAAGGTACCTATATCTTCTTTCAGTAATGCAAAATGTAACATTAAAATTGGAATGAACAATTTTTATTAGGTATACCTGTGCATTTTGTTATTTGAGAACTTAAAACTTCTCGAGACTAGTCGAAATAGTTATTTCGGGGTATGCTGAAAAAATATCCGCAATGTAGAAAAATGTATCCAGTCAATTTTTTTTTTTCGTGTATAAAGAAATAACTATGATATATCTTAATTTTAGCATATAATTCAAAAATCAATAATTAAAATTGAAAGAAAATAACCATAACCAATAAATAGTGATACTAGTAATAATGTCAAAAATGTACTAAAATGATAGGTATAAATATAAATACCTTATGATTTACCAATACTATACAGATTACACGTGTGTATTAACACAATTTACGATATTATTATTTCAATATAATAATATAATAATATATATTATATATCTGTTGATCTGTGTTATACGTCGTATACCTATAATTTTTGTTTTAATTAATTGTACCTAGGTATCTAATTTGTTTAGTTTATACATATAAGCACGGTATTTTTCCTTTTTTTTTTATATTTTCTATAAATATTTATGTGACACCAGCCCGCGTGTACGTACTTACCACAAATTTCCATGTTATATAATATATATATATATATATAAGAAATTATAATGACCAGATATATTTTTCTACATTGCAGATATTTTTTCCTAGATTCGTATTTTAGCTCATGAGATCCCCGTTCGATTCCCATGTAGCAAATGAGGTAGCTAACTAGATTTTTCTCGCTGGTGGTGTCTGATCTCTGATGCAAACTAGCCCTAACTACCAAACCCATTCAATAATTTGATAGCTGTACTTGTCATAGCTATCAAGAACCATCTCCGACTCCACTTATATGTAAAGGTTCAAACCTGAGCATGTTAGAGTTGAGAGTTTATTATTTGATTTATTCTAATAACCTATATGACAACATAATTTAATAATTTTGTGAAATTTTACAGCTCATCAATTGGTCAGTTTAACAGGCATTAGTTTTCAACGAAAAAATATATTGGTAAATAATTAATAATTACAATAAATAGGTACAGTAGAGTGTTAATTATCTGTATTAATTGAGACCAGGGATTATAAATGCATTATGTATATTAAATGTTCATATTTTTTTGTATATGTAACATAATAATTTTATGTGTGTATTAAATTTATATACTCTATGGAGTGGATTTTCAGAATACCTCCAAAATTCCTCCCATAAAAGGCATCAAATTGAGGTTGCATCAGGTTGATAGCCGGTATAAAATTTGTAAAATAAAAAAGGTATAAGGAGTTCAAAACAGAATGGAGAAGATAAAAATGAATTTAAATATGTGTGTATGAAAATACTTACATTTTCAGGAAAAAAATTACACTTTAGTATGAAAGAACAAAATTAAATGTAAAAAAACTATGTACACATACAATCCGTGCTATCCGTACTATACTATTGACATTCTACTGTACACCTATTTGCCTAACAATAACTTGATGTACATTGTACAATGTACAGTGTGTAAGTGTATTTCATTTAAATGGTAATACAAAATATTCTTTCATAGACCTCAAATTGGAAAAGGTAAGAAGTTCAGGAATAAACAATATGCAAAATTGTTAATTTTTTTGATGTAAGCATTCATAATATAACTTTCTTTTTTAATAGCAACCCCTATTTTTGATACCAGATTCGACTAGGTAGAATTGTTTAACATAATTTGATGTATAAATCAATTTAAAACTCAAAATTGATAGTTTTTGAATTGTAGTTATCAAAAATTATTTTAAAATTCAGCTTATCTAAATTTTATGTTAAAGTCGACCATTTCAAATTTGAAAAATAATAAAAGTATTTTCTGTAAGATATTTCTATAGTCTATACAATCAATTTTAGCACTGGATTTGGATAAAACAACTTTTTTGGTTATTTTTATATCTCAAGAATAGTACTAAATCCAAATTTGAAGTTTTTCAATAGTTCTTGGGTTGTTCTCGTAAACTTGTGATTTCACGTATCTCCATAAGAAGAAGTTATATGGAGTAAGATCACATGATCTTAAGGCCACTCCAAGTTAGTTGAGCGAGAAAATTGATCTTAGAATTTCTCACACAACAAGATGATTGTTTCTTGGAAGGTGTGGCAGGTAGCTAAAACCACAGTTGCTTGAGATCAATTCCTTCAAACTCTAGTTCTTCTTAAGCAAGTCATAAATAATTAGTGACCATGTCATCTTGTTACATAAGAAATTCCTTAATTAACTGATCTCGCCCCACAGTGACCAGGGATATGTGAAGTCAAAAGTTTACCACCCACAAACCTAACCTAACCTAAAAACTTCGAAATGAAATTTGATGAGTAATCGGCAAACTTAACAGAGAGGTAAGGAAATATATCATGGTAAATTTCAATGATTGCATTGTTGCTTGCAGGGAAAACAGAAGTAGACACTTAATGGATATTACTTTTATTATTATTATTATTATTAAATCGGAATAGCCAACTATTGTAATAAAAAAAAATTGAAATGTCAATGGTTTTTAACTGAGTTATTGTATTTTTAAAAACTGTGTAATGACTGATTCACCCTATATTTACTAATTTGAAATCTAAAATTTTTATTTTTAAGTTTAAATTAAATACATCAAAATTACTTTAAAAAAATTTACCTACTTGAATTCAATGTTTAAAATAAGGATAGCCAATTAAATACGGGACAAGTTATACAGTTGCACACACTCATTCCAAAAAGATTGAAAATTTCCCATAATATATATTCTACCTTTAATAAAAAATGTAATTTAAATTTGAAATTCTCTAAAATAAATATGTTATGTTACCTTTTAAATAGAATGCACTGTCAAACTGTATAACTAAATTAAACATTATTTTTTAGGGAATGGTAGAGCTGACAATTATACCATTAAAAAATAATCTTAAATGTATAAAACTAAATGCAAAACAATGTCGTATATACCGAGTTACAGTCAATGAAAATATTGAAGTTCCTTTCCAGTACTTTGATCCATTTGTTGATATTACTCAAGATAAAGACGAAGAGTAAGAATTTATATATATCATATAGGTACTCATATATTATGTTTAAACTTTAAATAATTAAATTTCAATATTTCATTTTAGACCTACATTAACTGCATTTTCTACATGTCATTTAAGTGCTGCTCAAGTAACTGATCCTGATAATAATAATGGCGAATTAGTTATAAGTTTGCCTATTGAAGTTTCAACATCTGTAAGTGATGGAACAAGTATTAAAATAAGTGTAGAATATTCTTTGGAACAGCCTAGTGGTGGTGTCCATTTTGTTATTCCTGAAGGAGATGGATCATTTGTAGAAGTATATTAACTCAATATTATTTAAAACTATAAACTATTTTTACTTATTTGAAAGTAATGCTTACATTTATTTTTAGAGACGAGCACATATGTTTACTATGTGTTTTGAAAACTCATCTCGATTATGGTTTCCATGTGTTGATAGTTATGCAGAACCATGCACATGGGATTTAGAATTTACAGTTGATGAAAATATGACAGCAGTATCTTGTGGGGATTTAATTGAAGTTGTTGCAGCACCTGATTTAAGGCGTAAAACATATTATTATAATTTATCAATGCCTACTTCTGCACCAAATATAGCATTAGCTGTGGGGTAACTAATATAAAAATTACATTTTTAGGATGACTTGAAAATACTTTTTTTATATTTTAGACCTTTTGAAATTTACGTGGATCCAACTATGCATATTATAACTCACTTTTGTTTACCGGGACTATCAGAACTTCTACCAGCAGCTGCAAAATACACCCATGAAGCATTAGAGTTTTATGAAGATACATTATCTAATGGTTATCCTTATAGTTGTTATAAACAAGTATTTGTTGATGAAACTCCAACAGATTATGCATCTTATGCATCAATGGGCATAATGAGGTTAATTATTGTAAATATTTATTATATATCATATATTTATTTGAATAAGCAAACATTTTCTACAGTGTTAATCTTTTACATCCAAAACAAATAATTGATCAAGTCTATGTTTCAAAAAAAATTTTGGCTCAAGTTATGGCAGAACAATTTTTTGGTTGTTTCATTTCAACTCAAAATTGGTCAGATTGGTGGCTAACATGTGGTATAGCATTGTATATGTCTGGTCTTTTTGCGAAAAAATGTTTTGGTAACAATTCTTATCGTGAATGGATTCATAATGTATATATATTTAATAATAATTATAGAATATTATTTTATTTTAATTATTATTTTTAATGCAGGAATTAACAAGTTTGGTACGTTATGAAGAAGAAATCGGACCTATAGTATTAGATCCAACTCAACAACCAGCTCCAATAAGTAGTGGACTTGTTAGTCCAGGAGGATCTTCTAATCCTGGTTTTTCATTATCATTTAACAATGTGCAAAATTCTAATGAAACATCAAATTTTTATTTTTCTACTCGTAGTTTACACACAATATCACCTCGTTATTTTCACTACATGACTAAAAAGGCACATTTAGTATTGAGGATGTTGGAAAATCGAATTGGATATTCATTATTATTACAGGTACAATTTACAAATTTTTTTTTTTTTTTTTTTGGTTGACTATAATATTGATTGTATCGGCAATATCTATCATATATATTTTGTACTTTAAAAATAGAGAAGTCGAGTAGTATTCAATCAGTATATTTATACATTTATACATCAATTTTGTGTGATAATGAAATATTATTATAAAATAATTGTACCATGCAATATTTAAATAAAAATTAAATAAATAATACTATGTATTCAAAAATACTTCTTCATGTTCTACTGTATACTTTAAATTGATATAAACCCAAATCATAAAAATACTACATTTATAACTACATGCATATACATATTTTAACCACTTTGTTATCATTTTCAGTGCTAACTAAAAACTAATCACCTAATGATGAAAACATAGTTGTTGAAATATGTATACACAGTTATAAGTATATTATTTTTGTGGTTTGGGTTTATAACATAGACATAACTAGGATTTTTATTTGGTAGTCTATAATAAGAAATCATAACAACAAATTCTCTCCACATAATTTAATTAAATCGCAGTTAAAAAGTTATTTTATAGAAAATAAATTAATAAAATATAATGATAATAAGTTATATATATCAGATACTAGATTAGATTATTAGCTAATGTATCTGTATCAGTTAATATATAATATAATACAGTGATGAATTTGAAAGTAATTAATTTCAGTGGAGGAGGGCGGTCTTATTTAGACAGTGTTGGGTAGTAACATGAGAGAAGTTACTTGTTATTGTAATAGTTACTTAAGATAGAGCACTTCTTCTGGTAGAAAATTTGTCAACAGAGAAAAAAATTATTGTTATCTGTACACTCAGAATCTAAAAATTAATGTAACACATTATCCTTTAACTAAGTTGATTTTTTAGTTTCCATAACTTTCATAAATTTTCGATTTAGCCATTTGGTAGTAATGTAGCATAGCTGGATATGTATGTGGTTCAGCCTATAGTTTATTATAATTTTTAGTAAGAAATAAGTATTGCATATTTATTTTAGGGCATCATTATCAAATTCTGTTGACAAAAAATATCATAAACATTTGATTTCAATGATAATGATTAATAGTATGATGTAACTTTAAAACGGGTCTTTTAAACAAAAAAATTTTTTTATATTTTAATATTAATAAATTAGGTATATTATTTAAAATTTAATATTAATGGCATTTTTTATTCGCAGGTTTTGAACAAACATTTATCTTTAGCAAGTAATGCATCTCAAAATCCAATGAATTCTGGTTTATGGGGTCACATGTTAATCAGTACAAATATATTTAATAAAACTATTTTTACTGTATCAGGTATCGATATGTCTGTATTTATTGATCAATGGGTTAGAACTGGAGGTCATGCTAAATTTACCTGTACCTTCGTGTTTAATAGAAAAAGGTATTATGTACAATAAATTAAAAATAATTACTTATTCATACATTAACTTTGTTAATAAATAATTAGGAATACATTGGAATTGGAAATTAAACAAGATGCAATTTCTCAACGCGGTATTCGCAAATATGTTGGACCATTATTGGTCAGTATTCAAGAATTAGATGGTCCGTTTAAACATACTTTACAAGTAGAAGGTAATGTAGCTCGAGCAGATATTACATGTCATTCAAAAAGTAGACGAAATAAAAAGAAGAAAATTCCTTTGTGTACAGGAGATGAAGTAGATATTGATTTAAATGCTATGGAGTAAGTATAAAATTATATATCATGCAATAGGTAAAAAGTTTATTACGTGAATATATTTTTATAAAAATGTACACATGTCGATTTTTAAAATATGATATTTCCCGAGTAATAAGCATTTCAATTTAAGACATGTTAAAGTGAAGAAGCACTGTAATAAATAATAAATATAACATTTTGAAGACTTTAAAGTAATGTACATTAAGATATGTGTGAGTACTACTATTTCCATTGAACTATGCAAAAAGCAACAAAATATTATAGTAATAATTACTCATAAATGGAATGTCGTTTAAATTTTATGAAAATTGGCCAGTAGGAAGGGGAAGCATCTGCTCATCAAGTTCAAGTGGGATACTTGTGGTGAGCTTATTAGATTTGAAAGCAATGAATCTTTTATTTCAATAAAACGATTCTGAGCGAAGCTTAATATAAAATACATCATTATTACCTACTGTTAATTTTTTTTTTTTCTGAATTATAAGGAATTTTTATGCCAAAATAATAAATGTCAAAGTACTTTAAATGGTTATAAAAAAAAATTTTTAAATAAAGAATTTAAAATAATGTATATTTGTAAATCATAAAAACCTATAATTAGGTAAATTTCAAGAGTAGAATCATTTTTTAATCAAATAATTTCAGAATTACTAAGAGATAACCTTTTATTATCAAAAAAAACCATTAGTTCCTTTACTCCACTCAGAATCTAAAATGAAAAAGTAATTTTTAGTTTTACAAGATAGTGTAGAAAAAAATATAAGAAGAAAGGATAGAATTTTGTGGACATTTAAGAAAAAAATAAAATCTAATGATTGAAAAATATTTAAATTAATTTTAAAAGTAATTTAAAAATATCCTTATGTCAGTAACACTTTTTATTTATTATTATTATATAATAATAAGTAATTATTGAAAATGAGGTAAACCGTATTTTAGAAATGCGGGTTTCTAGAAAACTGAGGTTTAATATTTAATAACCTCTATAGACAATTTTAGATGGTCAATTTTCAAGTCTAATTAAGTTTAATAACTTAATTAAAAATCTTACATGTTATTACAATCTTAAATTTTTATGGAAGTAATTTATACACTAAAATAGTAAAATCATTCAGTTTTCTAGAAACTGAAGTATGTTTCACAAATGAAAAAACTGGTGGTCATTTAAATTATTTTGTAGTAGGTATAACGTGTTCAAAAATATTTTCTTATAATATAAACCGAAATAATATTTATATAATTTATAATCACTGGTTCATGATAAAAATAATTACTCTGTATGCATAACGAGTACCTTCTTTTTAGAACATACTACATAATAAAATTTTAAGATTGTTCAATATACCTATCAATTTATTTTTCTCAAACATATTTTTATATTTAATAAATAATATAGTAAATATAAAAACCTGGATAGTGGCAGCATTCTTTTCAGTACTTATAAAATAATGTATTATTTTGTGCCCATTAAGTTTCATTAAAAGCTAGTTAGACCATATTATAGTGTCATAAAGGTATATACTAAAAATATTGGAAATATATAAAAAGATTACCATTGCTCGACATTTAAATTAGTTATTATTTTAGGGATACCCTCTATTTTAATTTTAAGTGTCTTTTTATTTTATTTTATTTTAAAGGTAACTTTTTGAATATTGTTTTCAAGACTTATTTAATGTAATTAGAACATCACTAATGTATCATACATTTTTAATCATTTGGTACACCTAAACATCTTAATTTCATACATTTTTTGTTAATAAATAAGAGAAATGGTTTAACTTAACTACTAAATGGTAACAATTTATCATTTAATTTTTATTTAAATTAATTGCATGAACTGAGAGAATATATATCAAAATATTTTTTTAACTACTTTGCTTTAATATTTAATAGTAAATAATACTATACATTTATATTTTATTTTAGTAATGATTCACCGGTATTATGGATTCGATTAGATCCTGAAATGACTATTTTACGCAGTTGTATTATAGAACAACCTGAATATCAATGGAATTATCAATTACGACATGAAAAAGATATAACTGCTCAAATGGAAGCTGTAATAGCACTTGATAAATTTCCTACAATTGCTACACGTAATGCTTTATGTGATATTATTGAAAATGAACAAGTATATATACATGTCCGTTGTAGAGCCGCCCATTGTTTAACTAAAGTAAATATATAAAATTATTATTATAATAAATCTAAATTTTGCCCACCTTTTTTTTTTTAATGTTTATGTTAAAGCTTTTATAGGGAATGAACTGAAAAAAATTAGCGTCACACAGCCATTCCCTCCCCCCCCCCATTAGTTTAACATAGGGCCAAACTTTGGGAAAACTATTCTATATTAGTTTAAGTTTAATTCAAGATATTGTATACTAGTGCTCTGTACGTTCCTGTTTGGTGAATCAGACAGAATAAAAATTAATAAAAGGCTCGGTTTAGACCAATTCAATAGGTTTTAAAAAAAAAAAAACGGTCTTGTCCTAGTTCAAATACATATTGATTCAGCTCGGTCCAGTCAAAAAAACTATCTGAGATTGGTCCGGTCCAGCTGGTCTATGTGGTCCGGTCTGGTCCTTTTTAATTTAATAATATTTTATTTTGGGATTTTTTTTGTTCCAGATTTACATATTTATTTATAATTTTCGTGGAAGCCGTTATCACATTTTATAAATATTTCAGATTAGTTCCCAATACCCTGCGACTCCCGCTTTGTAACGAGTAATTTCCCTTCTCAAACTATGAAAATATTACAATGTACAGGCTATAAAATACAATAATAGAAAATATATCGTTTACATAATGGTATCATGAATATTATTGTTTGAATCTTTGGGGTGGTGGTTGTCAACAATGCATTAGTATCTACTATTTCAGAAATAATATTATAGCTTACCTATATAATAATATTATACAACAACTATTCTTATTAAATAATATATTAAATAAAATATTGAGGGTATAAAATAAATTATATAATTATTAATTTACAATCGCTAATATAAGTATATACATAGTAATATCTCTTTCATTCTTTTAAAACACTAATAATATGTTATATCATTGTTTATATTATATACTACTATACTAGTAGTATATATTATAATCTATGGTTATATATACCAATTGTACCACACTTTTTACACTAAATAAAAATCGATTTTTAAAGTACAGTTCTTAATAAGATATCGCACACATTTATTTTTGTTATGTAAAACATAGCTTGTCTTTATGTACTTACTTGGCATGGTAGGTACATAATTATCACAGAAATATAGTTTTGACTTTTGACATCAAAATAAAAATCATGCATTTAAGTGACTCAAGACACTAAATAAGACTAATTTTATGTTGGAATAATACAATATAATATTATGTAGATATATAATGTCAGTCAAATTTTTTAAGAAAAAATGTTTGGTCTAAAATATTGGTTTGGTTCAGTTTCTTCTGGTCTGGTCCAGTTCAGTCTAATAAAATTTGTTTGACTGGTCCGAACTGGTTTTCACTACAAATAGATTGGTTGGTTCGGTCTAATTGTAAATTTGGTCTGGTTCGGTCTACTCAATATTTTTTAAAACAGTAGCTGATCCGATTTAGGTCAATATAATTAAATAACAACATGACTGGTCTTGTTCCAATTTAGGGAATTATTTATTGGTTTGGTCCAATCCGAAAAATGACTGTACAGAGTACTATTGTATACATTTTCGTTTTAACCAACACTTGTTATTATTATTAGTATAAAAATGTGTACTTGTTACTTACTTCTGTTGTGTATCCATAAACCGACCCACTTGGGTTTTATTATTATATATTAATAACATACATTATACTATGTCGTTTTTGGGCCAAATGCTATCAATTTAGACTTATGTATATTTCAACATTTGTAATTTTTCATTAATCACTCAATGAGCCCTTATTGCTGAACGGTTATAATCAGGACTCAGGATTTGTAGCATTTGCATATGTTTTTTTGGTAACTCTTAGAACATCCCAAGTAAGATACAAATTTTTTTCACGCTTACCTATAGGCAAACATTTTTTTTTGCAAACTTTTGAATATTGACAGTTTTTAGAGCTATTTTGCTCATTTAGGATTATAAGTGCTATTTTTAGGCATATTTTCATAATTTCATGTATGAATGGAAATAAAAACATTTTTATTGATATTTTTTTTAATTGTAAATTTATAAAATACAAGATTATTACGATGTATAAAACAATAAACATCAAGTACCTGTTACATTTGTTCCAAGTATCTAGTCCCTGCATAGAAAATACATATAATTTGTAAAAAAAAATTAATGTTTTTTTTTTTTTGACAATTTTATTTAGCATATTTTCAAAGTTTTAGTGCTATAACTTCTGAGCCCTAGTTATAATTAATTAATATACACTTTTTTTATTGAGACTTGTCCTATTAAATATTAGTAAAATGTGTTATGCAGAGTACTTTTAAGTTTTGTATATTACTATATTACTTATATTATGTTGTCATAATAATTAAAAACCATTGTACTATGATGTTTGGTTATTTATCAATAAATAAATAAAAATTCAAAAATGTTATTACATCACCATGTAATAACCATGGCAACTTTATTTATTATTTTGCCATTTATAAAAATATTCAGTTATAAAAAGTAGTTTTTATTTACACTTAAGAAAACTTTTGGGAAAATCAAAAATGAGTACTATCGTGTTTCCGGAAAAAATGAATAAATAAACATTATCATTTCCTTGCTCTGCTTAAAATCTAAAATAATAATAATGTATTAATAATCAAATATATGGAAAGATTATAATTATTTTTGTTTGTCAAGATTGCAAATGCGATGGTGACCAACTGGACAGGACCTCCAGCTATGTTGGCAACATTTAAAAAAATGTTTGGTTCATTTTCATGTCCACATATAATAAAACAAAACAATTTCTCAAATCTACAACATTACTATCTACAAAAGGTAATTTTGAAATAATAGTATAAAATTTAATGTAATATATTTTTAATAAGTAAAATAAAAATAAACTAGAAATAAAGTTAAGTAGGGATGTAGTAGGAGAGTTTGAGAGGTTCAAGTATTTAGGATTAAGTGTGGATGAACCAAGTGGAAAGAATTTTCAGGTGTTTTGTGTGACAAAAGAATCCCTATTAGGTTAATATTTAATTTTATAAGGCAGTAGTAAAACCTACAACGATGTATGGAACAGAATGTTGAGGTGGATGAGTGGATTTACTAGAGATAATTAAATAAGGAATGAGTATAAAGGAGTAGTTTCAATAGTAGACAAAATGAGGGAGAATAGATTAAGATGGCTTAGGCACGTATTAAGGAGGGAAAAGACAGAGGCAGTAAGATTAGTAAAGAAAATATATGTTAATGGAATGAGGGGGAGAGGTAAACTTGAAATGTGGTGAAATATGTGAGGAAGGTGGGGGTTAATGAAGATGTGGAATTAGAGTTCAAGTGGAAGTACTAGGATGGCCAACCCCAAATAGTTGGAAGAAAGGCGAAAGAGAAGATAAATGAAACTAATAATTTTTAATTTATTTTAGACAATTCCAATTGCAATGGCTGGTTTGAGAAATTCTCATGGAATTTGTCCCCCTGAAATTTTGAAATTCATATTAGATTTATTTAAATACAATGATAACAGTAAAAATAGATATTCTGATAATTACTATAGAGCTTCACTAATTGATGCTCTTGGTGCAACAATAACACCTGTAATATCATTAATGCAAAAAGCGTAAGTACTAAAATTATATTTAATAGATACTAAAAATAATTAAATTATTAAAAATTGAAATACATTAAGTTTAATGTATAAAGTCAACTATGATTTAAAACTCCATTTCTTTTTTAGCTGTGATATTACTGCAGATTCATTGTCTGGAGATTCTAAACTAATACTTGAAGAAATTACGCAACATTTAAACTTAGAGAAACGTTTGCAAACCTATAAATATCCAATAACAATATCTTGTTTAAAAGCTATCAGAAAATTACAAAAATTTGGTCATTTACCCAATAACCCTAATATATTTCGCTCTTACTCATTATATGGCAATTTTATTGGTTTGAATATGACTAAATATTTATTATTTATATTTATTTTAACATTAATTATTTTTTTAGGTGTAAGGCTATGTGCATTAGAAGCTTTGGTTGATTTCACTTGTTTAGATGGACGCTGGGATGATTTAAAATATCTTATAGATATAGCAGATAGTGATCCAGATCCAAAAGTTAGGAATGAACTTGTTCGTATGTTGTGTAAAAACCCACCATTTACTCCTAAAAAACCAAATATTCGATTAAATAATGAATACCTAGCACATCACTTATGGAAACTTATCAAGTAGGAACATATTTAATTAATTTTTGTTAATCATCTTTTGTATTGTTTAATAATTACTAATTTACAATACTATTTTAACACGTTAACCATCATGCGACCGCCAGCGGTAATACTTCTATGTATTATTAGTACACCGTAATGTAATTTCTGATCATTCCAAAAATGTTCGGATCAATATTTATAGAACGATTCATCAGAAATTTTTCAAACTGATATCATTTTTTATATTTTTATCTCCTCAATAATAATGTTGTATTTATAACATATATATATATATATATATATATATACCGATAATCACTTGGCGCTATGTTCATATGCCATTAGACTGCCAGCGGTTACACGTGATAATATTAAAATCATATTATTTTAGTTTTATTTTTTAATTTTAAAATTAGTTCTCTTTGACAAAAAAAAAAATTAACGATAATATAATTAAATTACCTGACGATGATAATCAATTTAATTCCCTTAGTGAATATAATGTTACAAAGAAGACGAAACATATCATCCAAATATTTCTTTGAATTCCAACTACGGATTCATCTTTTATAAATTAGATAATTGAATAACTTGAATTTTTCTTTTTCCAACTATAGATTTTTAATTGTCAATTTGAGTATAGATCTAAACTTTTCAAAATATATTTTATTATGAAGGAAATAACATCAATAGAATCGTCATCTTCTGTACGCCATAGTGCTATTTTCAATTTAATTTATGTAGTGCCGTAGAATTTATACTCATTTGAATAATATGTGATTATGATCACCGGTGGGTCATATGGCATAATGGGAATGGTCACAAATGGTCGTGCACTATCATAAAAGTCCAAAATTTGAATCGATCAGTATGACCATCGGAGGTCACATGGCGATTAACATGTTAATACTAATTATTTAATTTTAAAAACATTTATTCAATTTTGTGTAATTTATTATTTTAGTTCTTTGTTATCCTATGATACAACGTTGAGATGTCATTTTGTTGATTTATACTATACTTTATTTGGAAAACAAAAAATTTTACGTCCTGAAGTTGCTGCTTTATACAAGCCAATCAAAGTTGAAGTAGAGGTTAGTTACTTTTTTTTTCTTATTCAAATACCTAATAATGTTCCAACAAATATATTTATTTATTTTTATATTTATTAGGCAAAATCTTGTACTCTTCCAAATATTATTGTTGAACCGGATCATAATTCCAATAATGAACATGGTATCAAAAGAGCCATTTATGATGAAGAACAATTATTAGAAGTCCCAGAAATGATTAATGATAATAAAGTAAATGATGAGATTTTAGAAAATGAATTTGATAATAATTTACATTATGAAAAGAAAATAAAGGTAAAGTTTAGTAAAATACAAATGTTAATCCCCATTACAATTACCCAATATTAACTTATTTGTACCAACTCCCTTATAAATAATATGATTTTAGATGGAAATCAAAGAAGAAGTAGAAGAAGTAAAAGATGAATATAAAGAAGAAATTAACTTAATACAAAATATTAGACCATCATTTGAATTGAATGAGGGAAAATCTAAGACAGGTTATTTCTCTGAAAATTCTGCTTCTCTCCCTGGAATCATGGTATCTAATTCTTCCGGACCAGTTGGTTTTGAACCTGGAATGTTTAATGTAAAACCTGAAGATCAGTCATATAAACCTGTAATTGTACAAAGTGAAAGTAAACATCATCATCATCACCATCATCATCACCACCACCATCATAGTAAAATAGATGGAGCAAGTAATTCGGTATGTATCTAAAAATATATACATTTTTAAACTTATCATTCCAATAAAATATTTATTTATACTATACTATAATATACTATTTGGTTATTTTTGTAGAGCAAGAAAAAGAAGAAGGATAAGAAAAAACACAAGCATAAACATAAACACAAACATGAACATAAGCATAAGCAAGATAAAGACAAAGCAAAGGAAAAAAATAAAGAAGATAATACAATAATTAAAGTAAAAGAAGAAACTTTGACATCAGGAAGTTCTAGTAGTGATGATACATCAAGAGACTTGAGTGTATTTATTTAAATTTGAGTCATTGAATATTTAATATTCTTCAATTATTTAGTTATTTTTATAAATTATGATTGGAAATTTTTATATAAAAAAATTAATTGTCAAACTCGATTATTTAACTTGCTGATTTAGATTATATAATAATACATAATACTGAATGCATACTATTATTATTATTATTATTATTTCCTTATTTATATGAGTTATATTGCTAAATAATCAAGTAAATGAATACACAAATTAAAATTAAATATTAATTTATAATGATGTTAGTTATATTTATCATATAACTTACATTTGTGTAAAAAATACACAAATAATTAATTTCTAAAATATTTTTACATGTTTTTTAAGACAATAAATATTCACAAAATATAGTATGGTTGAAGGTCGTAAATTATTAAAAATGACAACATTTATAATAAGTTGGTTTGTGTAGTTACTACTGTTTTGGCTGGTTCATAGGGACAGAAACAGTGTTGTATTAGATATATTAATAAATAATAAATTACATTAAGAGGACGCTACCCACACATTTGTTGTCTCTGTCTTACATACACATAACATAGCAAATCTGTGTACCACATTCTTACTACAATTTATTTATAATTAATATACGTGTAAATTTATATACTATCAAAGTTTTAGAGAAAAACATAAACTGTACTCTAGGGTGGAGTTTTTTTTCAAATATAAATTTTTTTAAACAAGTTATAAGTAGTAAGTAATTAAATAACTCATTTTTTTTGAATGCATATAATTAGTAAAAAAAAAACAGTAAAATTGAATTTTGTGAACAATCGGTTGATTCTAGGATAAGATGACCTATTATTATCATAATTAATAAAGAGAGCATAATCTATGACATATATAAGTATTTTTGCATTAATTTAATTTGTAAGTTTTTACAAGTGTATTTAAAACGTGATACCTAATTAAATTGTGAATATTTTGCTTAAAATTAAATTTATTGAAAATATAATTCCTACATATCATAGGTTATGTTCCCTTTATTAATTATTATAATAGATCATCATATCCTAAAATCAACCAAATGTTCATAAAATTGGAAATAGAAAACCTGATTTTACAATATCGCACATATATCAGACAAAGACAACTGAACTGAGAAAGGTACTATGTCCTCTTAAAACAAAAAACTAGGATCTGAACTAAGCTCAGTTTAATACCTATGGGCTATGGTATTTGTTATTTTTGACTTTCTCTATTTGAAACATATAAATACAAAAAACCAGGTTGTTTTGTCATATTCATTTTACAATGGTAGTCAAATTTGGGACCCTATGAACATACCAATCCAATCTATTGCATGAAAATATTTCACAAAAACTTATTTATTAAAACATTCTTTGAACTAATTAATAATTTAAACATTTATCATGATGGTAATTTTGCTAAAATATAAATATACACGTTTTTTTATATATTTTGAGTTTTCAAACTCGTTATCAAATAATTCATAACACAGTCTAAAACGCTAATAGTGTAGAGACTTAATAATACCTAAATAAGCCTTAGATAAAGAATATATTTTTTCCTTAGGCTTAGATCATGGTGTGTAAATTAAAACTAAAGTTATTATTCATTAGAGTTAAATAATTTAAAACATTTTTTCAAATTTAAATAAATATCCTATAATAGATATGTTTAAAAGTCATTGAATACCTACATTTTATAAACTTATTCTATAGGTAGTATAAGGTTACAACTATTTTTCAAAGAATCTATATTATATATACCTATATATATATATATATATATTTTTTTTTTTTTTTAAATTTATATAATATATATGACTTGAATGCTATTAATATAATATAAATAAAATAGGTAGATATATATTTTTCAACTACTTTGTTAAATTATAAAATGCATTAAATGTAATTGATACCCATATTTATTTATTTTTTTTGACATTAAGTGTTAAATTATTCTGAAATATACAATGTCATGGTTCATGTTGTATAAGGAGACCACAAAAAATATCTCTCTACTCACTATTTTTTTTAAAATTAAATTTAAATTTTTATTTTTTTTAGATTATTATTAAATGTAGGTACTTATTATTGTTATTAGAATACTTGTAATTACTACAAAATAAACAGGTTGAAACTGATTAAAAAAAAAAAAAAAATAGGTGTTTCCAACATGTTTTATAGTAATATAATAAATATAACTAGGTAGATACTTATAATGTTTTGAGTTTTAGTCAAGTAAGACTGGACTAAAATTATGAAGAAATGCATTGTGAAAATGTGTTCCCTAAATGACCTACACCCAGGGTCAGCTCAAGGTATAGGTAACCTAGGCATCAGCCTAGAGTGGCATTTTCGTAGGGGCGGCAATTTTTGTACTTATTTGGAGAGATGGATCATACAGTCAGACCTTTTTTTTTTACTTATACGTTTATACGTTTTGAAAGGGGCATTTTGTTAGAGTACATTCGTCTACGAAAAAAGTTGATGACTTGATTACATTTTTTTTCTTATTTATGTTTTTAAGAAGATTCAAAAAGGTCATGTGAAAAAATGTATACAATGGGGTGTATACGCAAATTCTACAAATAGTTTATGGCTTTTTTTTTATTTTAGAAGCGGCAAAATTTGATTTTGCCTAGTGCACTATTTTTATTTAAACCAGCCCTGCCTACACCAAACTATTGTTTTGTGTAGGTACTAGCAATGATTATATATAATCAATGATACGAGGTAAGTACCTCGAGTTCCGACATCCAAGGTAATTTTCGAAATCGATCCCTCATTCATAAAATCGCAAATACTCGACTGAGTACTGAACTAATAGGTTCAACGATTTATTCGGTTTCCTGTTGTAAATTATATGTTTGTCATTTCCTGAAATGTGTGGAGCTTTTAGACCACAATTTAATGGCTTAAAAAGTACCTAGGGCTGCAGCCTACTGTATAATATAAAGGTAGTAATGTGCATAAAGTACTATGCACAGATTGATTATTTACATAATCATAATTATTTAATAAATTGCTGCAATCAATCAATGCTATGCTGACATATTTTCAAAATATAATTATTTTATATTGACATTTTAAATTCACCGCGTTCACATACGTTCCACCGACGATCAGCTGATTGCTATCAGATAAAGAGTTGTGCGCATGACTCGTCCACCTTTTTCTTTCTTTTTTTCTCATTATTGTGCTCTCACAGATGTTCCAATGGCTGTTTTGCATTCAATATTATTGGTTCATTACCTTGTCAAACGTAATTCGTCATAATCAAAAGTTAAAATAAATATTTAGCTCGACGACTCCTGTCCCGTCAACCGTCCGCGTCGTGGTTTTCCATATCCGTCTGCGAGATCACTCGACGTGTTCGACTGCCGTTCGAAATCCCGAGGTCTCCACTATCTCGTCGACCGAAGTGCACGGATCCCGTCTGGTCTCGCTCCAGTAAGTAAGACGCAATATCGTATAACCCGAACTTGAAGCACTCGCTTCTAGACAAAGAATATGTAGGGGTATCGCGTCGAAGTTTCTCGTGTCGGACCTTCTCGGTTTAATGTAGATTATGTCTTCAATAGTCGATTTTATTTTTAAAACGACGTCAATGTGAAAGTTTCTACGGTTTTTCGTAGACTTTCGACATACAATCTATTTGTGTGGTTCGTTCGTAAATACACAAACGCAACTCGTTTCATTTCATTGTGTGTTTGTGTACGTATGGCCTATTATTGAGTAATAATATGCCTACGACTTATTTACTTATTTACTAGTCCTTGAATTTATTTAATTTATTTATTAAATCAATACAATATTATTTCGTGTCCTAATTCAGATCGGGTGGTTTAATTTTTAGCATTAAGGTAATTTAAATAGTTTTCTCTAAATATCCTCATTTTATTTGTATTTCAGTAAATTACAAAAAATGCCTACTTTACTTCAAAAATCCCATCCCTACTACCTACCTACCTGGTTTTAAATAAATTATGCTTAAACATATATAATATCCATATACCAGGTACCTATATTATACGTACATAATGAATAACTTTCCAAACTTTTAGAAATCATTTGTAACCAATGGATATTATATTATTTATTTTGAAAATAGGTACATCAAATGTATGTATAAAGATGAACTTTTAATAATATAGGTACTTTATTGCATATAGGTAGGTATTAGGTATAGTATTATAAACATAGGTACGTAGTTATAATAATAGAATTTTAGGTACCTACCTAATCTTATTATTTTAATGTTTTAATTCTTTATTTATCTACTACAAAATTAAATATAAATTTGTAAGAGTACCTTGAATAAAATAAAATTGGTGTTAATTTAAACTGTATTAGAACGTGTTTTATTTTTATAATGAACTTAATTTATTAAAATAATATAAAATTATTATAAACTTAATTTATTTAACATTCAATTTACATTTAAAATTGTACAAGATATGTACCTATGTATTTTTTTTAAATTTTATCATAGGTAATTGGAAATTTAAAAAAAACTAATCAGATGACACAAGTTATCACTAACAAAATAATTGTTATTTTAATAGCAAAACGTTTTAAATTAGATTATAGGTTGGTATCTTCTTCATGTCGTTCAGCAGTATATTCCTTTTTTAATCAAGTACCTAGATAGATGATCAGTTTAAAAACTTCATCATTTGGTTATCTGAAAAGACCACTCCTCTTTTTTTTGCTTTGCGTTCATTCTGTCATTCTGGACTGCATTAAGTATTGGTTGTCTTGCACGACTCAACATTCACAATCAGCAGTCTTTTATTTTTATTTCTGTACAAGGTTGTTCCTTTATTGTTCTAGTCCATGTTGATTGAATGGCTTGATGCAAAAAACTTAAAAGAAGAAACGCAACATTTTTTTTTAGGAATCTTAGTTTTTAGAAGAGATAAATTGCTAATATTTATTTTAAAAAAATAAGTTGTTTTTGCAATAGGTGTTTAAAAAAATATATTGGATTTCTCCGATTCTTACCAATTCTTATGCATTCAACTCAAAAACTAAAATTTTATGAAAATTGGAGTTGACCGGTTTTTGCACTGAGCCCTTAAATTGTAAAGTGCCGTGTAGGAAACTATGCCTCGACTTTAATCTATTGTTACTTGGTGTATACATGCAGATGGTGTTTTTTGTGGGAGTTGTGTGGATTAGGTAGGGAACTATGAGAGTAACTTAGTTATGAACCTACCTATTGTACAAAGTACAATGGACTTATCATTCTAATTAGTAATTACATAGGTAGGTAACCTATAACAATTAGTTTTAGTGAATGTTCCAAACACAGTTACTGTTTGGTTAGGGGTTAGGTACCTATATTATATAGATCTAATAGGCATTCCTTATAAAAATAACTGCTTATCTTGATTATATTTTATTTGAATATTTAAAGAACAAATTGAGTAATAAATTTACATTAGGTATCTATACTGAATGTCCCAGGTTTTAAGAGTAAAATGTTGAATGTAATTAAAAATCTATTTTTCTTAATATTTTATTTTTGTGTTTTGTTGAAATCGGACTTTTATGGTAACCATAAATATAACCATATCTATTGGTTAATTTAATTGATTTCATCGTGAAACCTATATTTTGATAAATCACATGATATATTTTAATTTTCTGATACCTAATATAATTTAGCCAACACACTAACTTAGATTTTGGAAATAAATTAAACACTGGATATAGTCCTGTACTTATACAATTATTTTATGGCAAAATCCATTTTTATTTTACTTAGGTGTATGATGACTTGAAAAATTAAGTATCTGATATATTTAACCCTACAACTTACTTAAAATATCCGTATTTTAATGAGTGATGAGATTTTTTAATTTCCAAACATTATGCTTGCAAAATGATAAACTAAAATTACCAAAAAATCTAAATGAAACTGGCCTATTAAGATAATTTTTCCTAGTTGATTAATCTCGAGGATAATTTAAAATTAGTTTATTTCCAAAGTTTTGCCATTAAAACCTGAGACACTTTGTATACAACTGTACCTATATAGGCATATAGCTCTATCTATGATATCAATTTCACACATGTAACTTACTTCAAACTATTGATTAGGTTATACTATTATAAAGTTAACTCTAAAATAGGAGGTAATTATTTAATATATTATATTTTATAGTCTAATTGGAGGTAAATATGCTCCTACATTTTTTGTGTATACTTATTAATGCATTTTTCTCATAAAAAACTTGTAAAATCATAATATTACCGTTATTACAACATTTAAACTGATTTTACATGAGCAATTATTATTAACCGCACTGTTCTGTTAATAATATTGTGGTGGTCATTAAACAATCAAAATTTCTAAGCTGTTTGTTTGAAAATACTGATTAAAACAAAACTGTAAAATTATTAATGGCAAAATCATGTAATTAATAACTACTCGTGTGATAGCAGCTTTAAAAAGACTAAGTAAAGATTAGTAGGTACAGCATTGATAATTATAGAAAAACTGTAATTACAGTTAAAAGTAAAATCATACAATCCTGAATCTATCAACAGATTACAATTTATAACAAATTATGGGAAATATATGATATTACATATTGAACCTATAAATAGTAATTTTTTTTTTTTACAATTAAAACTATTGAACTACTAAAATTACTTAAATCCAAACTTTTGTTTTATAATAGATTTTAAAAGAAAATATAAAAATGGTTAGTATATTATCATATTTATGACAATGAACATGTTAAAAAAATACTATTTCTATTAAATTTGACGCCAAGCAACCAGCTAGTATTAAATGTACTCTAATATTAGTTGTTTTTAATATAAACTTTCATTAAGTTCAAATATTACTAAATTATTTTATTTTAATTTTAGTAATAACTGCACATGTGTTAAATAAACTGGTATCACCTAAAGTATACCTAAAACATAAATATATTTTTCAGTAAACTTGGTATACACTTCTGCCAACTGCAGAATGTCTTCACCTAGCGCCGGCAAGCGCCGTATGGATACAGACGTTATAAAACTGATAGAAAGCAAACATGAAGTTACTCTTTTAAACGGATTGAATGAGTTTTGTGTTAAACTGTATGGACCCCGTGGAACTCCATATGAAGGAGGCTTATGGAAAGTTCGAGTTCATCTTCCCGAACACTATCCATTTAAATCCCCTTCAATTGGCTTTATTAACAAAATTTATCATCCAAACATTGACGAAGTTTCTGGTACTGTTTGTCTTGATGTCATCAATCAAGCCTGGACTGCTTTGTACGACTTGCTTAATATTTTCGAATCATTTTTGCCTCAACTGCTTTCTTACCCAAATCCAATTGATCCATTAAATGGTGATGCTGCCGCTTTGTATTTGCACAAACCTGAACAATACAAAAAGCGAGTTGAAGAATATGTAAAGAAATATGCTACAGAAGAAGCACTCAAAGATGATGGAAATGCTGGTTCAGATAGCGATGAATCATCTATGTCGGAGTTTAGCGAAAGTGAAGCACAAGACATGGAGCTATAGCCATCATTTTTTTTTAAATGAATAATTACAATTATTATTATGTATCCAATATTTTCGTTTGTTTTCACTAATTTACTTAAATTTTAGTTAAAATTAGGTAGATATTGGTAGGTTTTTTATGTTGACCACATCTTCACAATATTTGGAGAATTAATTTTGTAGATATTTTTAATAAGGACAAAACAAATTAATTTGTGATATTCATAGAATGAAATACAATAATACGTCAAACTTTAAACCCATTTTCATTAGATTTATACATGTATATTATTCCAGACAATTCTAAAAATTGTTGCTTGGCTGTGTTGTATAATCTGGTAATACTTGTTATGAAATCTATATATATATTTAAAAAACCAACAAATTTAGAGCTTAATTTTAAAAGTTTCCCTATTTTTTTTTTTCTTTGATAAATAATCTTTCTCTTATTTTATATGCAACATTTTCTTTCTATGGTTTATACAAACGCTAGATTATATATTTTCATATTTTTTATGTTTTGTGTAAAAATACATTCATTTACTCTTTCATAGTATGTAAATCAATTTTTCTTAGAAAGTTTTAAATGTATAATATGGTATTGTATTAAAAACTACATTATTCAAATACAGTATATTCTTAATCTCCATTTATTTAATTTATATTAAACTTTATATTTACTTAATAAGCAACAAGATTAAATTAATTACTTTAACCTTTGTTATAAAGTTTGTAGTTTTTAAAATGTTTGTATATCCCAATAAATAATTAAAATACGTTCAAAACAAATTTACAATATATTGGAATTTCGCCTAAATATAATGGGTATAAAGATGGCGTAATTACAATTAATTTTAAAAGAAATTAAAAAATAATAATTTGTGCCACAATGGTGAAAGTATACCATGTAGCCTTAAGATTCTGGATTATAATAGTAATAGTATTGCTCTGTTATCATAATATAGTTTTATAATAAAATATCCTTATAGGTTTCAACTTCAATGTTATGTTATTTAAAGTTCCATTTAATTTATGTGTTAAACCCTTTAATCTAAGGATCATTAAATAAAACTGCTGGTTGCTTAAATTTAAGATTACATCATTATAATTGCAATAATTCATTTAAAAAAATGTATTAAAATTGTATTATATTTTTTAATTAAAATACAAATAAAGTAATTTTTCTATAATTGTCAAAAAAAAATTTTTGTTATTATTTGTGACCATGCAATTTATATTTTTCTCATTGTATAAGATTTAAAACGAACATTTTTTTTTTTAGAGAATCCCCTGATCTCAATATATTTTAGGTTTTATTTTGAAAATGTATCTTTTCTGTTATTAAATATCCATATAACTATTTTGTAATGTCTAATATACTACAGATAAAGTACTAAAAAGAGATAATAAAACTAGAAACCTTAAATTCAAGTTATATAATATTATATAGTATGATTTGATAAAGCCATTTAATGCACTAAGGATTTTTATATATTACGATTTGCTTTATAGTTTTATTTTTCCTTAATAAGTTAAGTTTTATCTTGTTGTTTTCATTACAAAATAAATATATATTATATAGGTATAATTATCATTTTAAATTTAATATATATATATATATATATATAAATAAATATGTATGTATGTACTTTTAAATATATTATATTATGTGATTTTATTGTGCATGAAATTTTTAGATGGATGATTATAGCAATATTAATAGCGTATACCAAGAAGAGACCATAAACCCAGTTAAATTAAGTAAACAGGATCAGGCTACACTTGACAAACAAAATTCACGGATGGTTTCATCCTTCAAAGCCCAAGAAATAGAAAAAAATTCTAAAAAACATTGGGATATTTTCTATAAGAATAATGGAAATCGTTTTTTTAAAGATAGACACTGGACGACCCGAGAATTTTGTGAACTACTTGGAAATGGTGATCATCAAAAACGTATATTAGAGATTGGATGTGGTGTCGGCAATCTTATTTATCCAATTCTTGCTGATGGATTAAATGCTATGTTTTATGCATGTGATTTTTCACCGAGAGCTATTGAATGTTTGAAATCAAATCCTTCTTACAATCCATCAGTAATTAATGCATTTACTTGTGATATTGTTACGGATGAATTGATCACTAAAATACCTGAGAATAGTTTAGATATGGTAACTGCCATATTTGTGCTATCAGCAATTCATCCAAACAATCATCGTTCAGTAGTTTTAAATATTCATAGACTATTGAAATGTGGAGGCTTCTTGTTGTTTCGAGACTATGGAATTTATGACATGGCACAATTAAGATTCAAACCTGGACACAAGATAGCAGATAATTTTTATATGCGCCAAGATGGTACAAGGTGAATATTTGTATTTTTAAATTGTAATAATTAAAAAGAATTTATTTAGATGATTTAAAATTTTACAGGTCATATTTTTTTTCAATTGAATATTTTCGAAATCTTATGGAAAACAGTGGATTTATAGAATGTTCCAATAAGTATGTGTGTAAAAGAACAGTTAATATTAAAGAAGATGTTGACGTTCCAAGGAGATTTATTCAAGCTACATTTTCCAAACGATCAACAAACTTCTAAAATATTTATTCAATATTAACCTTAAAATATTAGTTCTTTTAGTACTTACTGATTTTCATGAAAATTAGTTTAAAAATGTATCTGGAAATTGAAAACCAAGAAAAGTATTTCGAGTTTATTTTTTGAAATAAAATAATTATGTAAGACTTAGATAACTATAATATAGTAAAACTGTATATTTAATAATGCAGTATTTTCAAGCATTACCAAATAATATTATGTGTGTTCTTTGATAAATTTAATTTAATTTATCTGATTAAGTCTCCACATAGATATATTACATTTTCAGTGTTAAGTTTTATATTAACCCATTGACAAATTATGCCATATATAAATAATATATTTTAAAATAGTATATATACTAAAGCTAATATTATAATTTAATATGATATAACTCAAAATTAATAATAATGAAATATTACATTAAAAACACTATTCCCTCGTATTGCAATCACAGTAAACATAAAAAAAAACTATGCCCAATTAAAAAGTGTTTTTTAAAACTGCATGGGTAAAGCCTATTTATATATATAAGCAATTCATAATGGGTTAATAACAATGTAACAATATAAACAGCACAAATATACATGCAATTCAAATTACACTATTTATTTATATTGTGAAAATTATGTAATTTACCATTTAAATTTCAATCTAAACAATAATGTACGTTATAATATTACATAGGGTTATATATGTATATGTATAAGTCCATAGGCAATGAGTTGTGGTAATTAATATATTATCTGTAAAATTATCACAATCATCTATGAAATTTTATTTTTAGCATTAATAGATATTCGTAAGGTTTTTTTTTTCAAATTAAATTTGTGGCAATAAAGATTTATATTATATATAAAAACAGTGTATGTTTGTATTTGTCTTATCAGGAGTAAAATATAATTTATAAATATTGCAACTTTACTACTAAATATATTTTTTAATAAACATAATCTACTTAATTAATAAAAATATTTAATATATTTTGTACTTATCATAGTTTTATAAAGTTAGAAGATTGAAAAATAAATGTTAAAATACACTTAATATAAAATAAGACCAGTAATAATAATCAATAAATTGTGAATGTATCAATATTAAAAAACGAGAATACTAGTTTGATTCCTTCGAAATTTCAAGTTATTTTATTAATTAATTTATATTTTATGCTATTGATATTATTAATTAGTTATTAATATTATAATAATTTGTATAAGTATAAATTATTTACTAAATTTTATTTTAATTACAATAACAGTATTAATTTAAATCAAAAGCAAACAAAATTTGTTCTTTTTTAGACTCGTGAGTATATATTACAATTGAGATTAACTTTATTTAATTATTAATGTATGAATATATCTGGGACAAATTGATCATTTAAATTTTTTGAACACAATTTGATCTAATGGGTTGATAGTTAAAATGTATTTTATGAAAGACCTATTTTTAGTATTGAAATTATAAAATTAAAAATAATTTGTCCAAGTACAAATAAGTGGTAGAGTAGATATATATATATATACTAGCTGAATTACCTGGCGTTTTCCATATTTTTTTTAATTTTTATAAACTTTTCTGTATACAACATGGCATCCTGTACAACTTTATTTGCCCCAGTGTTTAGTATTTTACATATTCTATTTGCTTCATCCATTTAAATAAAATTGATTAAAAAATATTTTATATATTTAGAAAAATATAAATGAAACCACTACTGTGCGTCTAACACAAACACCGCGCTGACGTAACTGTATATACATAACTATATCTAATTTATTGTTCACATTATTTTGCCCGTACAACCAGGTTTCTTACAAATTTCAAACTCCTGTTTTATCCCTCTAGGGGTAAAATTTTCAAAAATGCCTACATCATAATAGTGTAGTATGCTGAATTTCAGCCCGATCTGTCCAGTGGTTGGAATTGTGTATCCATAGATCGGTCAGTCACGTTTTCCTTTTAAATATATACATTATTTTATATTTATTTTTGATCACAGATTTCTATTTAAATAAATGCTGTGTCTAGACCGCCTCTTATAAATAATTTTTGACAAGATTATATTACATCGTAACTCATATATTTTTATAAATTTTGTTGAGAATTAACAAACGAATATAAAATGTTAATAAATAAAATAAAACAGAAGTACCTACAACTTTTTAAAATAATATTAATTAACAAAATACAATATTACCGTTGCTTAAATATTGTTAAGTTAAAATACTAATCTTCTGTCTGTACTAAAAATAATGATATAATAAAATGAAATATAATACTTTTTATAACAATATAATAATAGTAATAAATATTATTATTTATATTAAGGGGGATGTCTAGTCCATACATCTGAAACCAATAATGTGTCCCAGGAAAAAGCTATTTTTGAAGAAACTATTTATCCAATTTTTGTGAAATATGTATTAAAATTTAAAGAAAAATGTGTTCTACGTACGCTCTTTTTTCAATTTTCAATTACTTGTACCATTAATTTTTTTTTGTTGTTTGAATAGTAAAAAATTGAAATGGTGATAATAATTTTTTGGCAAACAATTTTGAATTTTTAAAAAAGAGCGTACCTAGATTTCATCAATAGAAATTCAAAAATGTTCATTTCCAAAAACTCAATTTATTTTTAGTGGGACAAAATAGATTTTTCTTTTGGTAAAAAGGTACCCGGGAGCTAGCGATTCTAGCGGAACTATTTATTGTCGTACGTTGAAAATATACGCCGGTCCCCGCATGATCTGTAATCTGTATACCTATAATATACATAATATATACATATTATGATTGTCACGATCGCGAGCGCTCCGTCATCGTTGTCTGTATTCTAAAAATATAAGCCTATAAATATTTTATCGCACTTACTAAGTATACAATAATAATGACGAAATTTGTCGATATATTATTATTTTGTATTCGACCACTCATTCATGTCTACCATGTATACTACAGACTACAGAAAAGGAAAAAAAAGTCATTTACGACCAAGTTCGAAAAGAAAAAAAATGCAAATATGCAGGATTACTTAATTGGAGAACTACTAAAGAAAAGAAGTTAGTACCTACTTAATTTCTATTAAATAAAACATTTGAAATATATTTACAAATCTACTCAACCAGATCTTTTTAAAAAAAATTTTAATCTAAACCTTGTATTATTTCTTCCGTTTCCGAATATTTTGCAAAAATAAAATTCCACAGAAATATACGATTAATGTTATAGCTTGTTCAAAATATTCCCAAACGATTTAATTAATATAAAATAAGAAAGTTACCAGTCACGTATATAGGTACACAGGCCGTATCCAGTGGCGTAGCTATCATCGGGCAGATCAGGGCAGTGCCCTGGGGCCCCTAGAGCTCAGGGGCCCTCAGAGCTCTTGGTAAGTTTTAAAAATACATCCGTAAAATAATTGAAATAAAATTGAAAAAAAGGTTGGATATTTTTAATATGATAA
>JAIPRL010001181.1:0-46409 GCA_025469235.1 Pemphigus obesinymphae | reverse complement strand
TTCTTTTTTTTTTTTGTTTTTCCTTTTTTTTTTTTTTTTTTTTTTTTTTTCAAAAATGTCAATGCGCGAAGGTCAATAATATAATTACACAGAAGGAATAATAGTAGGTGGGTACATAGAATACTAAGTATTTAGATAGTGAGTACTAGGTACCTATTCATGTGTATATTTTTATTTATATAAATTATAAACAATATTTTCGTGTAACGATTTTGTATTATATTAGAACTATTATATAATTGGCATTTGTAGGCCATGGGCTAAAATAAATACTCTGGCATTTCTAATATTCAAGGTTTCATATATTTCAAATACTAATTTCATATTTATAAATTTCAATAAAATGAAGTTTTTGGAACCTTATTAAACCATTCTATAATTTGGGCTTCGGTTAAATTTTGGCTCCAGACAAAAGGGTTCAGGTGCCGGTTAAGGTTCTACTTATATTTTAGGGTTCTGGTTCTGGATCCGGTTAATTTCGGTACAGTTTCAGTCTCTGATTCATATATATATATATATATATATATATATGAATCATATATATATATATGAATATAATACTTGTATAATATAATCATCAAAATATATATATTACTTGAATTTAATATTATTTTAAGCGGAATAAGAGATCTTTCCCTTTTAAAAATATATAGATACACTTGTAGTTTGCTTTTATTCAACTGTTAGATTATCATAAAACGTAATATACATAATTATATAATCAGTGGTGTATACGGGGGTATACCGTATATTAATCGATGATTCGATATATTGATTAATCGATGTATAGATAATCGATGTATCGATAATCGATGTGTCGTGAAGATCAATCGATGCTCGCTTAATCGATTAAAATTTTCTTTTAAAAAACATCGATTAATCGATTTATCGTTTTCATAAAACGATTAATCGGAATAAACACGCAGCCCTAGTTTATATATATGACATAACTTAAAATGCACGAAAAACTAAAAAATCCTAACTTATTATATATATCATATATCATATTATAACATATCTAAAACATACAATAAAGTAGCATGTTGAATATTGGGTAAAATTGACTTAACGCATCCTACATATATTTTTCTACTATTTTGGTGTCAGTAATTAATTTTTCACAATTTGGTTATTTAACACCTTTTTCAAGCACACCCACGAATGAATAATCGTTAACACCTTATAAAACACAAGGAAACCCTGAAAAATTACAAATAATAAAGCGACGTGATAATCCGGACGGTGCTGGAAGTCTATATAACAGCTGAACGTTGTATAGATTATAAGTTTAAAGGAATAATTTTATAAAATTGTTTTGTTTTTTTATTTTCTCATAGTGAATGATTGATATTGATGTTTAACAAACCATTTTCTCAAATATATAAAATAATCTACAGTAGTTTTTAAAATTATAGTTTAAATATAAAAATTACTGCAAGAATTTATCTCTTTTCTTTGTAGTAAGTAGGTAGTTTATGTATATTTTTAATTTTTCGATTCGTAATCGTTTGTTTAATTGTGATCCAGTAATAGTAAGTATTTACCAACGTTATATTCTAATACTTATCATTTTATGTAAAGATATAAGCGTCAAATTTATTTATTTTTGTACCATAAAGCACAAAACTTTTTTCTTGTTATAATATTATACATAATATGTTACAAAAGAGTAATTATAGTTATTTATATTTTAATATATTTCCATCAATTGTATTTATTAAAATAACAGTTTCCTAAAAAGTCTAATTTTTATTTTTAAAATAAGAATAAAAATGTATTGTTCTATTTCTTCTTCTTCTCCTTCGCCTTCTCTCCCAACTATTTGGGGTCGGCCACCCGAGTCCTACACTTCCACTTAAATCTATCCCCACATATTCTTCACTTACCCCCACCTTCCTCATATCACTCGCCATTACATCCCCCATCTCTTTTTCGGTCTTCACCTCCCCCTCTTACCAACAACATGCATTTCCCTTACTGGTCTTACTGTTTCAGTCTCATACTTCCTTAATACATGACCGAGCCATCTTAATCTATTCTCTCTCATTTTGTCTACTATCGAAGTTACTCCTATACTACCACTGATATACTCATTCCTTATTTTATCCTCTCTAGTAACTCCACTCATTCATCTTAACATCCTAATCTCAGCGAAACTAATTCTCTGTTCCATTGTTCTATCTACTGCCCAACATTCTGTTCCATACATCATTGCAGGTCTCACCATTCCCTTATTAAATTTACCTTTTAACCTAATAGGGATTCTTTTATCACACATAATCTCCACTTCGCCGATTCACACTGAATCCTGTGTTTCATATTCTCTTCGAAACCCCCATCTTTCTGTACAATGGACACTAAATACTTGGACCTCTCCACTTCTCCCACCACATAACCACTAAACTTTGTTTTTAACCTTTCCCTATTCCCTCTGTGTTCCCTTTCACAAAAATCATAGTCTATATATTCTATTTTACTCCTACTAATCCTTAGTTCTTTACTTTCCAGAGCTTTCCCCCACTCTTCAAGTCTATCATTCACTTCCTCAGGACTTTCTCCTATCATTACTATATCATCTACAAAGAACATACACCATGGTACCTCCCCTGTATATCCTTTGTTATCTCATCCATTACCAGGGAAAATAAGTAAGGACTCAAAGCTGAACCCTGATGTACCCCACTCTGACCCTAAAATCCTCAGTTTCTCCACACAGACTTCTCACTCTTATTCTCTCTCCTTCATACATATTTTCAATTATGTTCACATACACCTGTGGTAATTCTTTCTTCATTAATGCCCACTTTAAGATCTCCCTAGGAACTCTATCATAAGTCTTCTCTAGGTCAATAAATACCATACACAATTGTTTTTCCTTTCACTGTACTTCTCTACAATCTGTCTCACATAAAATATTGGCTCTATTATTGACCTCCCAGGCATAAACCCAAACTGATTTCTGGTAACAGTTGTCTCACCTCTTACCCTTTTATCTATTATCTTTTCCCAAATCTTCATACTGTGGCTCATAAGTTTTATCCCTCTATAATTTCCACAATCCTGTACATCTCCTTTACCCTTGAATATTTGTACTACACAACTCTTCCTCCAATCTTTTGGAATTTTTCCTTCTACTAGTATCTTATTAAAGAACTTTGTCAGCCATTAGTAGCTCAGTAGTCGACATAGAAAAAGTAAATATAGTAGTCGAGTATAGAATTTAAGGTGAAGGAGCAATGAGGGTTATTAATACACTCGGACCACAGAATATTTTCTGTGCTCGGACCACGATTCAGTGATTATTGTAACCGCACGACGGCAAAGTTGAAAAATTTTAACTCTATGGTAACATATTTTGGTAACACGAACGATTATAAAATATGTAACCAACGTGATCAGCCAATCAGATTACTGGATTTTTAACACGTCTTAAATTATGGACGACACGAAGTAGTGTAAAGGCACCTTAAGCCTCACACAAATACAAAATCGTACTAAGAAAGTATAATAAATTGCCTAAATAATACCCCTTATAATCATGTGATGTGGAGGCCCCTTAACTGAGTTAAAAAAACCATTATCTTGTCCAGCATTGTATGTATATATATATACATACATATTAATTATAAATAACTAGTATCTGTGACTTAAAATTTAGTTATTAATATATAAGTAATTTAATCATTTTTCATTTGTAAGTATTTGTAAGTAAAAATTCATAATTTGTAAATCAAGCCGACTTCAATCATCCATAAAAATTTATATTGCAAGTAATTTCACGAAATTTTTAAATTTGTTACACTCATTTTTATAAGTAATTTATAAGTATTTATATGGACGAACTCACAATTTGTAAGGCACCTCTTTTTTTATTATCCCTAAAAATTACGATCATTCTATTAGCTATAATACGCGAAAATTATAAATACGAAAATGTCTTTATTTTTCGAGATAATAATATAATTATTATTAGTATTATCATAGAAGTACTTGTAAATTACTTTAAACATATATATATATATATATAACGTCTTTCGATTCTTTAATAATTTTTAAATGTATTAAATATTACTTTAAATTGCCTATATGTAATCCCTTAAAACTAGTGGGTAAGATATCCTCTGCATGATTTTCAAGGGGTACTATATCGAAAATTTATATGATAATTTTAAATTTAACAATAATTGTTTTTTTTTCAAATACTTACACTATAAGGTAATTTACAAGTGGACCAAAACTCATGTGTCAGTACTACATTTTATTGTAGTGTAATCATTTGAGTATTACAATGATACAATATTTTGTTAAAAATATGATTACTAAAACTAAATGAAATGGTATTTAAAGTGGTTTTAGGGTTATTATTTTTATATCACATATTATAAAACTTGCAAATGAAAATATTTTAGAATCAATATTTTTGATATTTTACCGTTTTTTAAACATTTGACTCATTATTGAATAATAAAATTAGATTTTCAGAGTATAAGTTTTTGAGTAAAGGGCTTTAAAAAATACATCCTAGTTTGTACTTTAATTCCTGATTGCATGAAACGCGTTCTGTAAACTGTTGTCATGATAAAGTGTCGATTCTGTATATTAAAAAATATAGAACAAATTGCCTTTCATGAAAGAATTGTAAATAGTATCTATTAATGAAGTTATTAACTTGGTAAACGGTGTATATACAATACACATTTTAATATTATCAAAAATATCATAAATATGAAAGTTATAAAGTGATGGCTTTTCGCGATAATACAGTTATAAGGAAACTTAAACAGCCTAGTAAATTTGATAGAACCGAAATTGAATCTACAACTTATCGATTCCAAAACCTTATATTTTATATAATCTATTTATTTTACAGAACGGTTTTTAATTTTGCAGAACTGATAACGACCAATCGGTTCTATAAATTTTCATGCAACTCTACATAAAACTACAAGATACTTTAATATTATTCCTAAAAATTACATTATTGTCTTACTATAGCTGTTATGCTCAAAATCTATTTTTAAAATTATAATTTTTTATAACTTTAATAATCAGTAGAATATTTAGAAAATTTTAAACCCCAATAAGATTGTTTTTAAATTATTGTCATCTTCAAATATAGGTACTCGTATTATAAATGATATCCCTAAAATTATTTTAAAATTCATATTTATTCGGTTTGAATAAACAATGTTTACTAAACATATTTGTTTTTAAATAATCGGTATTATTTTGATTACACATCAATAAAAAATAGTAGGTACTGGAGCACTTGAAAATTATTGTTATGATATGTAAGTATTCAAAAAATGTTTTCAATTATTGTTAAATTTAAAACTTTTGTATAATTTACCTATAAGAAACAATTGAAAAATCGAGCAAAGGACGTATCATACCCAAGTTTTAAGGAATTCTATATAGGCAATTTTTAATAAAATAAATTAAATCAACCGATGAACTTTTGGTGACTAACTTCACGTACATATTATATTATTAAGAATAAAATATTTATGAAATATACTTACAATTGGTAATATATAATTGCGTTCAATATACAAAATATCTTCTTCTCCTTCGCCTTCACCTTCTCTCCCAACTATTTGAGGTCGGCCACCCAGTCCTACACTTTCACTTAACTCTATAAACCACATCTTCTTCACTTTCTCCCATTTTCCTCATATCACTTATCTTCACATCCCCCCACTTATTTTTCAATGAAAAATTAAAAAGACAATTTAAAAATGGATTTATTTTTATTAGGGCTGTGGAGGAGAAAAAAAATTATTATAGGCATTATTGTAGATTTTACTGATAAATAAATAGCTGTTGATCATTTAAAGGAAAAAATATATACTCGATCTAACATAATATATATTTAATTACTTTAAAAACATAGTAAATACATGGTGGTAGACAGAAGTACAGGAGATAATAGCAAAAAAAAAAAAAAATGCAGTTTAAGAAATAGCAGAAAACCAGGGAGAGGGAGAATTGGATAGTGTATAAAAAATTATCATTGAATTGACATGAATTCAAATCACATTAATTTGATTTTCGTGGCTTTATTGTTACTTTTCATATTTTTTACTTATTATGTTGAGTCAGGCATATATTATTTATTTCATCTCCACAACCTTCTAAAATTAATCCATTTTTAAATTGTCTTTATAAATTATAATAAACTTCAATGATGAGTTTAAGACCTAAAATTCATATAAAACACTAAATACATTTATACACGTCCTTTAATATTCTTTTAATATTGAAAGGATTATAGAAGATCAAGTTTCTAGTAGTATTTAAATTTGGCATAATCTTTTTCGAAATATTTTGTATTTTTTTATTAGCCTATATTTTGAAATTCTTAATATAAGGTAAATTTTAAATTAATAAAGTTATTTATTTCAAAGGATCTACAAATAGCTTTTTGGAGGGCAAACACTTTATCTCTTCAAGTCTTCCCTAGTTTTTTACTTATGTTTGTATAATAATATTTCTTTTTTTTATAAAAGAGCCAATTTGAAACTACATTGAAAGTTTTCACAAATCCATCCCTGCTAAGGAAATAGTATTATTCGTTCTATAATATTTGTATTACATAGTTCGAGGAACATTCTTAATTTAGTTACTAAAAAATATATATTATTAATTTTGGTTTATAATATTTTTAGTTTATTGTTTAAAAACGTTTAGAAACTGAGAATTTGGAACGCTTGTAGAGTAAGCTTTCTGAACTTATTTCAGAATATGTATTAAATTCTACTGGGGTAATCACAATTTTAAGATTCATAAAAAAGAATAGTCAATAGGTAATATAAAACTAAAAATAAATACTTAAAAGTATCTGTATAACTTTTCTTCTAGATTTAAATAATATAGAAATATAAAATCTTAAGAAATTTAATAGTATTGAAATTATTCAACTAAGTTATGACTAACTTAGTATTTAGAAGAAGAAATATTTTTAAGAGTATAAATGTATTGATACTGAAATTATGAAATTAAAAACCTAGATTAATAAAAAAAAATGAACTTCAAGTATTGGTTTAAACTAAATTTGTGAAGAAAAATATTCAGTAAAAATGCATTATCCTATGAATGTATATAAATATATGGCTATATTATTTTGTTAAAGTCATAGGCGTAGCATAGGGGGGGGGGGCTAAGAGGGCTATAGCCCTCCAGAATTTACTCAAGCCCTTAAAAAAAAAAAAAAATGTTTAATAGGTATTAAACTATGTATTTGTACAGTATTTTTTTTTTAATTTAATTTAATTTCAATATTCAATACAATTTTTAATGGGTTTAAATAGTTTTATGACAACGAAAAGAATTTAGGTAATGGTTCACAAAATCAATCATTTCTTAAAAATAACATATTAATTATTAAACAAACAAGAAGATCATTTCATACTGGATAAAGATGTGTATATTTTTGGAAAATTTTATGATAAATGATATAAAAGATAAAAAAATATCGTTTCTCACTTTCTCAGTAAAATCCCATGATATCTATGTTATTTTATAACAATAAGAAAATTAAAAAAAAGAAGATATTTATTTGTTTATATATAATTATTTGTACATTACATATGCACTAGTACAATTGCCTATACTAATAAGATACACCTCAATAAGAAAATTTGCATTATTCTTGGGACAAAATTTAGATCATTTCGCATATTATTAACGTGAAGTTAACAATTAAGTTTAATAATGTAACTTACAAAATTAAAAGTTAATTTTAATAAAAAGTACCTGACGTTTAATATAAAGTTGATTTTAAATAAGTTTCAAAAAAAATTTTTTTTGAAAATAAATTATATTTTATTTTATGTTTAATTTTTCAGGAAATCTTTAACTAAAAGAAGGGGGTAGGTTACCATGGAGAGGGAAAGGATTGGGCTATGCGAGGGAGATGCTGAGGGAAAATCGTGTACTGGCGTTTCTTACAAATTTATTTATGACTTAGTATATCATGTTGGAACTATATCCCCCCCCCACGGCATTTGTTCACGTTACGCCTATGGTAATAGTTATATTTATTTTACTACCTATACATATAATAAATATATTTATTTTTTTTTTTGTTTTGTTGTTAAAAATAATATTATGTAGTCTAAAATTAAACCACTGTTAAAAATAATTTGCTATAAGTTTACTAAAAACTTCATAATAAGTAAAACAAGTTTTATCACCCAAACGGCCAAACATTACTGATTATGATCTTTTCGTCAGTAGGTATTTTATGGATGAAAAATTGGAAAACATTTATTTGATATCAGTTTTCTGAATATGAATTAATGATCTATCTACCACCCTCCCTCCACAATTTATTTTGAGCCACTTAAGCCACTGTTTATACATATTATGCAAAAATAATGTAAAATAATTTTGATTTTTAAAATTTGCTTCAATCATTTTTTAAACTCAAATATTTTTAAAACAATTTTTAGAAAAAAAAAAAACCTGTTAACATAAATTACTATTTCCAATTCGTGTAGGTATAGTCAATGCCCCATGGTAGGTATTATAGCCTATAGATAGATACATAAGTAGGTATGTTATTATATTTAATAATTAATTATTAATTATGCACATTCCTACGATATGAGTTCATAGGTATATCGATTTAGTATCTAAATAATTCGAATACAATGATTATTCTTTGCTTTCAAAATTAAAATAATAATAACTCTATTCTGCCCGAAAATCGAAAAAACGGTGTACCAACTTCCACCATCTGTATCTGTAAAATATCCTGTCCAATACTCCTAATTAGAAAATGTATGGGAAGAAAATTCTTGATTACAACAAATAACGATAGATCGAATAATTGTCATCATAAAAAAAGCTTCAATTCCGAAAGTGTCTAACCCCGTATAAGTACCTAGTAGTTTTTTTACACTTGATATTACAATATATTCTGAAATCCAGAATATAGGCTAAATACTCTTTAAACACTAAAATATGATTTCCGTGTCGTGTGATTTATCATTTACATTTTTTACTTATATTGAACTGCATACCTACTACAGCCAGTAAAAAATTATAATTGGTACACATAATAAATTAGCACTCGTTATTTGTTATGACTATTTTTAGATTCTGAGAATAGCGATGTTTTACAATGGTATATTTTTCGAACAGAAGGAGTGGAGTAGGAGTTTTGGGTTAAAGAGACTTTTTGATAGAAAATCGGTTCTAGATGATACTTTGAATAGGTAATTTTCAGATTTTCCCAGTAGTGTGAGCATGAGGAAAAACTACCTTTTATACAATATATAATTCGGAAATTAAAAACATTACAAATAAAGATGTCATGCTTAAAGATCAAATGATTGAAGGATTTTACAAAAATAGGGGTAATAACAAAATTCAAATTTAATTCTCATGGCTTAGTAATTAGATACCTACCAATTTTTTTTTTTTTTTTTTTTTAATAATATTACACTACATTTGAAGCTCCGATCAGAATCCTTTTTATCGAATACAATGATTTCTTTTTGATTTAAAATTAAAAATATTAATACACTATATTGTTCAAGGACTTGATCTAAATCGTACGCAACGTACGAAGTGCTTCCCTGACTTTTACGAGATTAAATATTAAAATATCATAATTCAATAAAAATTTTAATAACAGGTACCTAATAGTATTAATATATCTGCACATATACCTATAAAATTTGTCATTAATAAATAAACTGATTGTATTACCAAACCAAATACCTGCAGGATCTTCTAAACAATTTTTCATTAATTATTGATTATATATATATATATATATATGTATAATTATTATATTTTTTATTATATATTATTATTATTATTATAAGTGCACTATATTACTTAATAACAAATAAAATAAATAACTTTGATGTTTAAAATTTACTTTAATCATTTTTAAACTTTTAATTATTTTTAAAACTATCAAAACAATTTTTACAAAACAGTGCTAAACATAAATTCATTTTTTTCAATTTGTGTATTGTCGATTCCTAATGGCGTTATATAACCTATAGGTATATAAGTATGTAATTATATTATAATTAATTATGAATTATGCACATTCCTACGATATGATTAGGTAGGTACCTACCTATATTGATTTAGTACCTATCTAAATTCCAACACAATTTTTTTGTATCTTATTTGCGTGTCATTATTAATAAGGATTAATAATTATAGGATTCATTAAAATACTATTATAATTTTGTGATTTTTGATTTGAAATTTCAACACCTATTCGCAAAAAAAAATATTATGTATGTACCTATATATATATACCTGTATACACCTATAGTTTTTAAATAAAATACACTTTATTTGTTGTTTTATGAAAAATTAAGTCTAAATAAAAGAAAAAAAAACTGTACTTTGACATTTAGATGTGAAATTAAATAAATAACCTATACATATATAGGCACCTACGTGTATTATTTCTGAACTTTTGATAATCGGTAAAAAAAAAAAAAATAACATGAACATTTAATATTTTCAGCGTCTCCGATAGGGACGCGCTTTTATCTGTATGTGAGTTAGGTATGTACAAATATATTATAATAATTTATTTAAATTAAATAGATCTAATTTCAAAACAACCTATTCGGCCCACGGAATATATTTTATACTATGGTAGTTTCTTTTATGCATCGTTTTCCAGAAAAGTAGAAAAGTAGATAGTTATATAGTTACATATTAGGTAAACCGGTCTTAAAACTGCAGTCTGCAGGCGCATCAGGTAAATATGTACCTCTAAAATATAACCCGTATTTTTCGGATTTATGTTAATTAGCTGTATACGACTACTCGAGTGTAAAACATTCTTGTTTTATTAAAAAAACTTTTAAAATATTCGAGATGTATAGACACAGGAGAAGATGGGGTGCAGTCTTTGATTTTTGTATAGGCATCTACATTATGTATATAATAGATATGCGCATAAAAAGGAAAACGGGTTTTTCTTAGTTTTTTATATTTATATAAATACTTCAGCAGCGACGCATGTTATAATACGTTACGTAGAGTGTCTCATACACGCTGGTATATTATAATATTAAACTTCACTTTCTACGAAAATCATCGTGATAGGTATAATGGCTTATTTTTATTTTTTTTTTAAATACACGTTTGTATACATATTTTTTCGATTTAAAAATGTGTTTTTCAAACACCGGTTCTGAAAATGAATTGATTCCGTATTCACACGCTCATATTTCTGAATTGAAAAAACAAGTAAAGGTAGGTATAGGTAGGTATAGTACCTATATGATTAATTCCAATTTTTGATATTTTCATCGTTCTCTATTCCAACGTTCTAAACGTGGTCCTGTATATATTATAATAAAATATTATTTTATACAATTGTTTATTTTATTATAAAAATTTTGTTTACTGAACAAAAAAAAAAAAGGAAAAATTTATCGTGTGGCGTTGTGGGTCGAAAAGTCAGCAGTCAGTATACGCACAGTGGACAAAAGATAATTGCGGCAATCGTAACTGCAGTGGTTAAAGTGGAATATATTTGCAGGGAGGACTATAGCTAATGAAAAAAAAGGCATCCCCTGAACCAGTACCGTAATATTTTTAAAATATTTTTATAAATTTAACTTTTAATCCATGTTATATTATTGACCTAATCTGTAAAAATTTATCGTGGACGTATATATGTATATATATATACCTATTATTATGTAGGTACCTATCATGTACATACTCTGTGGTTATAACTTTAAAATACGCATGTATAATATAGATCTTGCATACAATTTATAACTAAATACCATTTTTTAAACGTTTTTTTATTTAATTTTTGAATATTATGTACAAAAGAACAAATTCAGTCTCAACTTTTAATTAAACATTTAGAAATATAAAGGGGACGCCAAACTTAAACTAAGCAAAGAAAGGGGACGACGTCCCCCTCCGTCCCCCCTCACTTTAACCACAGATCGTAAGTTAGTGCCAGCCATTTAGTAGTCAACGCATAGAGTAAGAATATGAAGAAAGATGCCTTTACATATTATACTCGTATGCATAGCAATATGAAGCAATGAAAACAGCGAAGTACAGTGTGACCATATAATATGAGGGAGTTACTTATTTATTGTTTATTATTCACTTTGTTTGAAGTTACACTAATTTTTATCAATAATTATCTATTTTTTTCGATAACAATTAATTAAGATGTAAACAGGGTATGTGGAATACAATACAACATTTTTATCAACATATTTTTTTTGCACGTGTCCATACTGTAAATTGATGTTTTCCTTCACGGTTTTCCTTACTTCTCAATTTTATGCCTATGGCCACCCCACAGAGATATACGAGTATAATAATTTATTCTGTGGACCAACCCCCTGGATGAACGATGGTTCGTCAAGGAGTATGTGTAAATGTCAAACAAAGAAAATAGATATGGAGATATCAACCAGGTGGATGAGGGTATCATATTCCCCTTCATGGCTCATTTAAATTCTGAGTGGAGTGAGGAATCTAGTGGTTTTACAAAGATGTTTATTCTTTTTTTTCCTTGTACAACTTGTCGACCAGAAGACATAGACCAATCTATCCCCGGTAGCGAATTTAATCTAGTTTGTACTTTAAAGAAGCCATTTTTGATAAACGCCGAAAAATTACGTACCTAAAAATGGGCAAATACGATTTCGTAAATTGAGATTTATGTATATTACCACCAAAGCTTGGCTCAGAATCTTTTTATATCAAGTACAATACATTCATTAAGAGTATCCTGTCCAATAAACGAAATGCTTCCAACCCTACTAATATACCATAAACGAAGTGTACCTTTTTTTCTATAGATTTCAACATGAATAAAACAATATTATTTTGTTTTAATTTTTTTTATAATGTAATAAAATTCTTACCTATAGATAATAACCTATAGAATAATTTTACTAGATTCCTAACTATAATGAATGCAGAAAACAATACGGCAAATGAACAATTATATTGAATTGTAATTTTGGAAAAATATCTCCCTTATTTTAAAATTCTGAGCACGCCACTAGTAACTACATAAAAATATGATTTCCTTCCATAAACTAATACGAGTATAATATATAGTAAAGCGATACACATAAAACATTATTTTTGCAACACTGAACCCAGTGGCGTAACCAGGGGAGGAGGGCCAGAGGGTCCATGCTCTCCATGGGTCGTATTTTTTATTATTTTAGATTCTGAACATTTTATAATTGTGTGTATTTTGTATGTGTACACAGTTTTTAGTAAAAGGAACCAAGGGAGCTTTTTGACATAATATTCGCTCTAGTTGACATTTAGAGGTCATTATTTTTTTGATTTTCCTAGTAGTTTTTTAAGTGTAAAGCAAAACCGCCGAAAATGACGAAAAATTGTTAATAGTTCTGAAAATAATTTAGCCAGAAACTAAAAGAACAGTAAATATTAATTAAAGTACAATATTAACGTGATGAAAATTTAAAACATTTTTTAAAAAAATTGATGTTTTGATACTTTATGTATAATATGTATACAGTTTTTCTGATAGAAAAAGTCGAGTCGAAGTTTTTTAGGTACAGTTTTACGTGTTAGTAGATAGGTACCGTATAGAGGTAATTTTTCGGTTAATATAGTTTTCTTAAGACGAGTCTTATTTTTACATGACAAAAATACTGGTACGACGTCCTTTTACACGTAAAGTAAAACTGCCGAAAAAATTGGAAAACAATATTATTCCGAACTTCAAGCTCAGAATCTTCTTATGTGTTCAAGTTAAAAAAAATAATGATAAAGACCGATGTGATGATATATATGGTACCATATATTATTTGTATTATTGCTTGAATAATATAATTATAGAAGTAGTAATTGAAAGTGCATAATTTTTTAGTTGGGGATGGATTGGCCTTTTTTCTCATAAACAAGGCCCCTAATAATAACTGGCTCCCCTTTTTACAAATCCTAGCTACGCCACTGACTGAACTTGGTAGATGCAATTTTTGAGGATCACATATAGCTATATGTTACACATAGTGATGAACAGTGGTTGAATTGGGGATGGACGCAGGGGGGCTTGAAAGAAGCATCCGTTAACTGTGCTTTCTCAGTAATATGTAACCCAATGTTGATGTAAAACAAAATGTTTTACTTTTATATTCTATTTATATTATATAATAACCCAAAAATGTATTGAAAAATTTTTCCAGTCGGTAAATTTTGGATAGGGTTTACATTTTCTTTAATATATCCGCCCAAAACGCTGATATTTTAACTAAAATTTTTTCTAATTCAACCACTGGTGACGACTGATGTTTATGTGATATAGCCAATATTGCCTGTAGGTGCATAGTAACGGGAATGTGCATTGGGGGGCATTAAACATTTTAACGTCATTGGCTAATGATAGAATATTAGAATGAATGGAGAAAAGAAAACGATATCGTTAGTAAATAAATTGAATACAATTGGGGAAAGGTATGTTACTCCTGAAATTACATTTTTATACTTAACAAAATGAGAACTTTGAATTAAAAAAATAATTAAGCCATGATAATAGATAATGATAAGAGAAAATCCAATTTTCTGGAACTTTTGCATTAAAAGTTGAAAAGTTGATATCCAAAGCTTTTTTAATTAGTCTGTGTATATTACATCAATCTGTATTGGTTATTAGAGAAGGTATTTTTTTTTTTAAATGATATTAAATTGGGTTTTTAATTAACAATACTCCTGCAGTAGGCTATCGGTATATCTACGATCGAACAATCATTATATAAATTTTAAAAAAACGTTTTAAAAATTAACTATAGGTACCTACCTAACAGTACTAGAAACCACGAACCAAGATCAATTTTAGTTTATGCTAGAAACGATACAAATTACATTTATATAATTACTGCAGTGGCGGCTCGTGTGTTGGGGCGACGTTGACAATCGCCCGCCATAACTATACGATCAAAATACAAAAACATAGGAGATAACTGATAATTAGATAGTATTGATAATCCAGTAAAGGCCATCGAAATGTCATCATGTTTTTAAGATAAAATGAACACAAAATGGTATGAGCGCATGCAGTATGTTATATAATTTCATGCACGGATACGATATCCGGTTTATTACAAAGTAATAATAAAGACCATTTATACTATTCGTATAAGATGATTAAGACGACGTACTTGCTCTAGTATTGTACTTATATCAATCGTTTTTTTTTTGAAGAAAACTTAATGATTAATTATATATTGTTTTAGTACAACTTAAAAAGGCACTATAAAATATATTTCCTGTGAGAACTAAAAATAATGGTAATATTGAATGTACAGAGGTGGTTCTAGGGGGGTGAAGGAGAAATGAGGAAAATTTCCACCCCAAAAAGTCATGAGAGGTTTTTATACAAAGTATTTTGACCTTTTTTTGTTTGTTTTTATAAATTTTTGAAACTGATCCCTCCCAAAAAAATCGACTCCTAGATCCGCTTCTGGAATGTAGATATACGTAAGTAAGTATATTTCTTTTTATTATTACGTTTAATAAAAGGCATTTTATTTAATTATTCATTTTGATACATTAAACTAAAAACATTTTTATTTATTTAATTTATTAGAAAACTTGTAAACTTATTAAAGAAAACTTGTCATGGTTTTTTTTTTATTCTGTCCTACTATTCTATTCTGTCAACTACAGTGGCGTAGTTTCCTGACTTTGGACATTGGGCGTTGACGTATAATAGAAATGAACCCCCTCCCTTTTACATAAGAAAAATATGCATGCACAAAATATATAATATGCGGCGTTTTTGTATGTTCTGAACTCAATAATAGGTATAATAGGTAAAAGAAAATACAATATTATATTAAATATAATCACAGATATGTATAATAAACTAGATTGCTAACTCCTGGGTAAAAATGAAGTCGCCACGGGGGCCATTTTTGTGGGCTATGTACCATTATCAGTTTATTCTGTGATTAAACATTTTAAATTTATACCGCGTAAAACCGCTGCATAATAATATCATAGGCACAGATATGTGTAATAAATAATTATTATACTTGTCAACACGATATAACATGTTATAACTCGTATGTCGTACACCTGTCACATAAACATAATATTTATTTTTCATATTTTAATATTGTATACCTAGCCTTTAGGATTTTTTACTTAATATATTATATTATTATTTTTTATTTTTAATATATTAAGTATATTAATTTATTAAAAATGCCCCAGTCTTGTTGTATTACTGGTTGCAAAAGTGTTGCAAGCAAAGACTGCAAAGTAAAGTTTTTTAGGCATGTAAATGTAACATGGTTGATATCGTATTTAATTCGTATTTGTATTATTATAAATATAATTATTATATTACATGATATAACTGATAATATATTGCATTATATAAGTGGTTATATAGTACAAAAAATTACTCCAAAGTTAAAATGTAAATTTTGTATTAGTGCACTAAATGATCATACAACAGATCATACCTATTGTAAACCAACTATAGTTTCAAGATGTTGACAAACCTTAAAAATAGAGGAGGTCTTCAGTTAGCTTCTGAAAGTATATACAAAATAGTAAAACTAACAGAGCAATATTTTAAAACCATAGCAGTAGAAAAAAAAAACTATTCATAGAAAATATTGATTTAAAAATCATTGTAGCAGTGCAAAATTCTTTAGCGTTATCAACAGTTGTATTACCTGAATGTGAGAACTGTTTTGTTGTAACAGATATTTATTCAAGACAACATAAAATAAAACTGGTAAATACAATTTGCAGTATGTATTTAATGATCCGTCTTCAGTCATACAGCAAAATATTGAAATCAAAAATTATGAAAGAATGTGTCAGTAAAAGACAAAAATTACATAAAACAATATTGTTCAATAACATAATGTAAATATTAATAGTTTAAGTTTTTAATAATTAGTATAAGTTTTACATAATAAAGTTATTATTATTATTTTATTACCTTAATAATCAATAAAGTTCATTATTAATTTGTAAATTATTATTATTTATATACCTAATAAAATGTAAACCACAAACTATAATACTAGCCCAGTCAATGGGGGATTTGAACTTACAAAAAATAATAAAGTTTTGAAACTCGGGAGAAAGTTTCGTCTTGGGGCACTGATTAACCAAAAAAAGTCGCCATCGATACGAGGTCCGGAACAAAGGTTTTTTCGAGGTCAAAGGTCAAAAAATAGCCTTTTCGTGAATAACTCGCTTTTTAATGGTCGTACCACAACAAGTTCAAATTAAAACTAATAGAAGAGATAATTACCTAAAAAAAAGATAACATTCATTTTTCGTGTATTAGTGACCATTTCCGCGGTACAGGGCTTGCCAAATGGCCTTTTTTTGAAAAATTCGATTTTTTACAAAAAAAAAATAAATAGCCTTTTCGTAAATATCTCGCTTTCATAAATTTGTGGGGGGGATTAATTCCCCCCCAAATCTGGTTTTTTCTAAAAATATCAATAAATATTATACTTACGACAAAAAGTTTCAAATAAAAATTTTTAACGTTTAATTGCCTAAAAGTTTTGTAATTGCATATTTTTGTCTAAATGTAAAGGTCAGGCTAGAAAATGAGACTCAAGACCCAAGACCCAGACGAAACTTTTCCCTGAGTTTCAAAACTTTATTATTTTTTGTAAGTTAAAGCCGATTTTGGTTCCCCATTGACTACTGGACTATACGTATTGTAGTCGGTGATGTAAACACATTTAACACAATACATCGATAATAAATATTGATAATATCAATGTGATAATATTCTAATTCCCACAAAGATGGCTGACAATGGTAACTTCAATAATTTACACGGGTAGCATAATATTGTAGTAGTTAGCAATCTATAGTTTATTATACATATCTGTGAGTATAATAATATACTTTCGAGTTGTGTGATAAACTAGATAAACTATTATAGTTTACCACAAAAGTGAACATTGTATTCGCATGTTCAACGCACTACCTCATACCTGCATAAAGTCAAAAACAGGTAGCTATCACGGAATATAGCTATATATTCTGTGTAGCTACTACGATCATTGATAATAAACACTATACTATGATAATAATAATAATTGAAAACAATACGTCGGCACTCGGCATAGTCGTATTCCGCAAGTCGTTGTTTCAAAAATGTTAACGCCTTGGTCAGGTATATTGGCACCACGAATTAAGATATACCTACCTATCTTAATTCGTGATTGGCACTGTACCGAAGTAACCCGATAAGAAATACGATGATTATACGATTGTTATAGGTATACAGAAGTCGTTGACAAAATATTTAACGTCCCACAACACGTAACCACATCGCGGTCGAGTTTCCAGGTGAAAACCGGTTGTATTTGTTTTGTTGGTTCAATGGTTCAATATATTTATTCGCTTTCCATAATATATACTATATACACTAATAATAAATTAATCTAAATCACAATCGATATATAGGTATATATTTGATATTATTTATATATTATGTAAACAATAGTACCTACATGGTATTTTTATTTTTAAAATGCACATTTGTCATAATCAAAATGATCATCAAACATGTAGATTTTGTAAGGCGTTAACACACAACTCGGCACACCCAGAAAAAACGCCACTGCTCGACTATGTTGTCTAGTGTTCGATCCACAAAATATTTTTTATAAATAAAATATCGCATATAATATATATTATTATCGTGACAACATATAATACACCTACTCGCCATTACACCCTCCTTATATTCACAATGGCGGTCGCTATATTTGGACATTGGGTTCGCGCCTACCGATTTTTATACTTACTTACGTGTATCTGAAAGTTTGCGCCCATCTGTCCGTTTGCACGGAAAACGCGTTAGAAATAAATCGCAATATTTCCTTTTAGTTGTACCTACTTTATCTTGAAGGTAACATTTTTTAAAAATCTATGGCCCAAATTCCGTTATTTATTTACTATTTAGACGTGGGTATAGGTAGTACGTACCTAACCAAATTCCCAAAATATCCTGTTATGAACTCATAGCACTTTCGCTGTGGATCCTATATATTATAAAAAAAAAAAAAACGGCACAAACCTCCGCAGGACATTGACGGGACATTATAATCTCGTGAATAATTTGTATTTTTTTTTTGGGTGAAAAATCAGATATTATTTTAAATATAACCAAACGAATTAATCGTTATTTTTAAGTATAAAAAAATATGTATTGTAAAACCGGTGGTAATATGGTACTTGTTATAGTTATATGTCCGTGTTGAATCCCCACAAAAATGTCTGTATAGGTATATTATATAAAATATATTATCTATAATTATTTTTTAACGTTTGATGTTTCAGAGAAAATATAGGGTCAATGGTCAACCCGTTTTTACTATGTTTTATTTTTATTGAATATCGTAATTAACATTTTTTTTTTTGTCATTGTTTAAAATACGAAATATGTATATTGATAGTAATTAATTAATAATAATATGGATAACAAATTATTTCAATCATGATTTTACACAATTTTTATAAAACGAACTCGTTTTCCAATCTAAAATAATATATCCACATTGTTTGTCGTATGATTCATTTTCCTACATAACAAAACAAATCATTATTACTCATATTCTGTACTAGCAAATAATAATCATTTTAATTAGAAACAACATTTTACTGATATAATAACTAGAAATGCAGAAACTATAAATTAATGTCCAATGTACACTTATAATGTGTTCGATTAGTGACATACGTCATGTCATATCTATTAATAATAAAAATAAATAATGTGACTTTTACGTCGTCTGAATTATTAAATAATCAATTTATTGGGTTATTTAATAAATAACACAATATGATGTAATGTCATCATCGTGCACATATTATATTGTATTATAATATTATTTCCGATTTAGATTACTGTAGTTCGCTAGGTTTTTTTTTTTCTAACAACAAAAATATTTCTTGATCAATAGTAACGCGATTTCAAACCAAATAGGTAATAGGACGAAAATAATTACAAATATGAAATTTTTTATATAAATATAAATGATTGATTATTGTATTTTATTACATAAAAATTCAATTTATGAAAAATGTGTGCTTAATTTTCTAATAAAAAATAAGTTAAAGAAATATAAATCAATTCTTATGTGTCCATTATATTATATTCTTATGGATAAATCTGTATTAACTCAATCCCCAAGTACATTCTATCTGGATAGTTTCTCAGTTCTATGTATCTATTTTTTTATCGTCACATTACCTTAAATATTTCTGTAAATAGAGCAGTTTTGGCCCTCACGGTAATTTATAATATTCTATTACAAGAAAATATTTACAATATAGCAGAATAGTGAGACGAGTAAAATATACCAAATATAATACATATATATATATATATATATATATATAAACTGAATAACTTTAAATTACACATAAATATAGAAATCCTAGTGCTAGGTGCTTACATTTAAACATATACCTAGTATGGCTGTGTATGCTTTGCATACTTTTTACATTAGATTTGCATATGGCTCCAGATATAGTATAACTTGATGTGTAGAATGTACTTGCTTACTTGCTTTAAAAAATATAAAAAAAATACTCATTGGATTTTATGATTTAATATAGTTATTCTCAAGTAAACATACATTAATGATTATATATACACTATACAGGTACAATTTCATAACCTTCATCATTTTATGAAATAATTTAAAAATAATAAACATATAAAATAAATTATACGTATATTTAAAATGAAAATTCATAAAGTTCATACATTATATGTAATAATTTAATATTACAATACAGGTTAGATATATTGATAATATAAATAATTTTTTTTTAAAGAATACAAAAAATATTTTTAACAAAATATATTGTTTATAAATAAGTTTTAATAACTGGATGAATAATTGGCATTATGTGATTATAAATAATAGTACTAAAATTTAAAAGAAAGTTCTTAGATACAGCGAAATGAATATAAGTGAATATAGGTAGTAAAATTATCTAATAATATAAAACTTATAGAAGCAATTGAGGCCAAAATCTAACATGTTCAAATAAAATAGTATTTATAAACATACCAAAATATGGCCAATTTTACGTAAAAGTATATCTATGAGTAATAATAATAATAAATAATAATCATTTTACATAATTACATTATAAAAAAAATACATTGTGTAAAATTCATAAATTTAGGTAATGTTCATTACTTTGTTCATACAGCAGATTAAATGACACTTTTACTCCAAAAGTTTCTTATCAAAAAGGAATTCTCCTAAAGAGCCATGTGATTCCATCATCTTACCAAGATTGGATATTTTACCAGCTAAATCACGTTGACCTTCGTATTGTTCAGTTAAGAAGTCGCCAGTCAACCAATCAACCAACTAAAATTATTTAAAATAATATAGAAATTATTAAATAGTATTTATTTAAAAATAAAATATTAATCATGGCTAAACATTTTTGGTTAAACTTTGTATATTGTAATTTCCAATAAAAAAAACAACTCAATTATTTTTATAATTTTTTCTTATATTTGATATAATTATTCCGAATGAAGATGGCAGTAATTTAAATCTACTTAGAAAGTTGTAAATCAAATAAAATATAAAGTCTTGATATTTAGATCAAAATCATATTTAAGTTCTAAAAGCTTTAATTTACCGTCCTCAACATTTTTTTTCTCAATGGAGTTTTGAACCAATATTAATTGTGAAATCTTCTTGGCTACACCACTAATTAAAGCGACCATGATATTATAATTAACTGGTAATTACTATAATATTTATATTACCAAATAAATATTTATTAATAATGTTTTATAAAAGCCCATTTTGACTTAAAATATTTTAATTACAAATAAAAATATTATTTAGGCTGTTAGAAAATAAATAATTTTAAACCTTATTACCTGTATACCCAACTTTAAATTTTAATAGGCATGTATTAGCATGGTATACCTATCTCTAATGTAAAGTGCTATCTTTGTAGGTACCTAAATCAAAATTATGACACAAAAATATTATTTTATATACTGCGTCCCAAAAAAAAAAATAAACCAGGCGACGGATCAGTTTTTGTTAGTCGGCGTACAAACACGACAAAACATAGCACAAGAAAAACACGACACCAGCAGTGCTCGAGACCATACATTGCCTAATTGTATGATGGTTATACCAGGGGATGGACACTAAGCCAATATCACAAAATCAGCACATTTATACGTTCAAGTTAATATTTTGTGAATGACACGTGAATGGCACTCTTTTATGCCAAATGAGTGTGAACGATATTCATATTTTTAAGGAAATTGAAAGATTTTCAGGAAGTTCAAATTAAATTAAAATATATTTTTATTTTGCTATAAACCCTCTTAATTTAAATATAATTATAAAAATACAATACTCAATAGTCCAATTCTGTGGGTTTACCATAGAATTAAAATGATAGTTTCTGCAAATTGGCAATTTTTAGTAAATATATATAAAAAAAAATTTATTATGTTAATAATTAATTAATCGAAATATAAATAACCAGATGAATACGTTAATTTTTTTACTTAGAAAATGTAAAAGTGAATATGTTCTTTTAAATATAAACAAATTAAATTTTTAAGTGAATGTTCCGAACACTGGTTATATAGTGTTAACAATATTTATTATGACTCATTTGTATTTTTAAATTGATGAAATTGACAATTATAAAAAATGTTTTTTTTTTTTTTTTTTATTAATAGCTAATCCTTCATTATTAATTAATTGATTATAACATAAATATATTTATGAAAAAACAATTGACCAAACATAATTATATCACTTATAATGTGTTTATACTAGTATGCGGATAATAATTGAACAAGAAACTACATAACGGCACATACCAACATAAATTTGTTGCTTTCTGGTTTCATTATAATATAAACTGATGTATACATGTCGGTAGGGATCAAGCCTGTTTATAAACATGCAATGTGTGGTCAAGTCGAAAAATATATTTTATGATGTGCAAACAGGTTTTTTTCCCTTTTGAGACATAGTATAGGTATGTATAAATTCGTTTTTAAAAGTAGGTAATAAATAAAAACAAATATATAACTATTATATATTTTTCTTATTGTATAAAGAGGAATCTTCTGTATTCTCATTGTGCATGTTCAATCGCTCAACTATCATTTAGCGATTCATATGCCAAGTGTCATATGCATACTACATACAACATATGTTTTTAAATTTCATTCAACCAAATAATGTATACTATTTAGTATTTTTTTTTTAGTTTCTGAAGTCTAAGCATAGCAAATAAGGTATTGTTTAATCAAACAATGATGTTAACATTTATTTTTATGGAAACAACTTTTTAAGTAGAAGAAGTTTTGGTTCAGAGCTGTTTGATATTAAATTTATTATTTGTTCTATATAGTACTTTTGAGTGGGCAGTTTTTGATTTTCCTAGTACTTTTATAAAAGAATAAAAGCATAAAAGAAAATGACCTTATATAATGGAAAATCTTTAAAAATAAAAATGAACTTTTTTTTAATCTATACTTTTATCAACAAGTGGATAAATATAATGTGTAATATGAATGGAGAAAGAATGTTTATTTCATAATGATTCATGAAAAAAGAGCAATATAAAAATAAAAACACTATATTACTTCTAGCAATAATATAGCAATTTTTTCAGTATAACAAAAAAAAATATATATATTTTATACTAATAGGTAGGTGGTAGGTAGTTATAAATGTATCTAACGTTTATTTATTTAGAAATATTATTATTATTATTCAGGTTAAACAAAATAAAATTGTGCATCTTTGTTGAACAAATCAGCCATCTTTTTTACTCATATCAAACACATAAATATATAATTGACCTTATACAAATCTTAACACTGAAATGATACTTTTCTTGAGAAAAAAGTACATTTTATTGAGTACTACTATACTACTATTTACTATGTTAATGTTCTTTTTTGATAGCAACATGGTTATAATTTGTACTTCAAATAGGTTATTTTTTGATCTCACCAGTAGTTTTTTTAAGTGTAAAGGAAAATTATTTTTACAATGGAAATATTTTATAAATACAGTGAAAATTATGACAAAAAATAGGAATGTTGTCAACTTTGGTGATAACTGCCATATTGCTTGCTTTTCAGTATCATAAATACATGTTAAATATTCAGAGAAAAGCTTTATAGTGGTATGTCAAAAGAGCTGATCAAAAGAGCTGATACACATCTATATTTTTTGTCATGAGGAAAATAGCAGCAAATGAAATTGTTATAGTTACATATTTTTTTTTAAATATTATAGCAAACTCCGCTCAAAATTGTCTATCATCAAATGGAATGATTATCTTTGCTTTAAAATGTAAAATAATAATAATAATACACTATTCTATTATTTGTATCTGAACAATTTTTTTAGAATTAGGACATTTACAAATTAGATTAATATGTAAAAACATCAAAATCCAGATTTTAGTTATGAATTATTCCTATCTCCCGATTTTAATTCTTACTAAAGAAAATCATTATATAGATAATATGAGTTTTGGGTAAAAATATTTATAATCTATATTATTTATATAGAAATCTCAATTTTAGTTTATGTTTTAATTATAAAACAATTTGTAATATAAAATATTATGAAATTTAATTATCATTTATAGTTGCGATTTTATAATTAAATTAAAGGACTACTTGAAAAAAAAATCAATATTATTTTTATATAAAATATTATTGGCTGTAAAAAATAATTCATTTTAGAAAAAATGTTTTTTTCAGAAAATTTCGGGTGACATTACAAGTTCAAATCAGCTTACATACAATACACGCTCATTTATTTATATAAATATTCATTTCTATTATTATATTATGGAAGATTAGAAGTTTTCTAAAATTTGATATACATATTGTATTGAAATTATAAATAAAATTAATAAAGTGGAAAACCTGTGTTTTATTCATAATTTATACATATTTTTGTTTCATTATTTATGTACCTATATAAATCACATCATGTACCAGGTTTATCTACCTTTCAATAATTTAACCAACTAATAACTATTATTACATTATATTAATTACTATAAATATATATAAATTATAGGTATAAATATATTATCTACTAGCTAAGTGCAACACCTACCGGACGCAACTTCTTTAAAGTCAGACTACTTAAATTCCAACACCTTTTGGGTCCGAAATCTTGAATTTGTAACTCAGTTTGAGTATGACATCTTGTAATTGTAACTTTTCATTTAGTACAACAACAACACCTCATTAATAGAATTATATTTGAGTGCAATTCGTATACTTCGGTTTATGTATTTTCTCAGAAATATTATTGTTAATTAATTAATTTTAAAAATATATGGTGGAAACTGGCGTTTGCTTTATAGAAGATAATTGTTCACCGCTAAAGTGTTTTCAACAAACAGGATGAAAAATAAGTAATCTGAAAATCTATCAAACTTACTATACCCGGATATTTATAAGAATTCAAACCACGAGTATAATAAATTTTGGTATAAATCTAGTTTACCGGGCACTCTATTTTTTTCATTTTTTTATTATTTAATTCGATAGTACTTTTAATGCTGATTATGAATCTGAAAAAATTTTTAACTGCTCACACTTACTTTTAAATTTATGGCAATTTTAAGTTTTTTTGTCCCATTGAAAACTCAACGTAAAATATGTCGTTTTAGATAGGACAAAAAAACTTAAAATTGCTATAACCTCTGAAGTTTAAAATTTTTTCAGATTCGTAATCAGCATTAAAAGTACTATTGATCAAAAAAAAAAAAAAAAAGAAAAAAAAAACTGGTACCCAGTAAACCATATTTGTTCCTAGGTTTTACAAAACACTACAAATTCAATTAAAATTTAAAAAAAATATCCGTCTGTAAAAGTCCGACGATTTGAAATATATTTACCATTAATTATAATATGGGTATAAAACATAAATGTATAATAAAATATAGTAGGACATACTCCGCACTTTAGTTGCTCGAAAGTTCCGTTCTCCAATTTTACAAAATCTTATTGTCATCAGGTTGATATGTTCGAAAATCCGATTAAACATCATTATACCTACATATGATGAAATTTAATCTGAATATCTGAATGTATCAATATAGATTTTGTACATATTGTAATAGACAGGGACAAGCCTAAGAAATATTACTAGGGGGGGGGGGTCTAAATTAAATTGATGACCAGCATAAAATTTTTTGCCAATTTGCTGACTTACTTTTTAACAAAAAATTTTAATAAGTAAAAAACCAACTTGTCAACTGGGAGAAAAAAAATCATTCACACCTTAATTTGGGGAATTTTGGGAGGGGGACAACACTTCCCCCTAGTCTTATCTTAGTAGTAAGCTGGTGACAATGAAACTTCTGAGGTCACATGTCATTTTCAAAATACCTAACAAGTAACTAATCAAATAGAACCACGGTTTCTTTTTATTAGAATCCAATTTTTAACTATACCATGTATTCATGTCTACTTTTTTCCTTAGATTGTCCATTAAGTATTTTTCTAACGAGTTTGACTTTCAATTAAGTTTTATAGATGGTCACGCGAATTAATTCACTTCCTGAGTGGCACTTAATAATTTTTATGCAAGCTTCTCAAAGGGTTAACGAAGTAGGTATTTACACATTCTTTGTTAAAAAAAAATACTCAATACCATTATATTTTAATAGATAATACATTATCAATATACTTAGTTGAGAGTTATTAAAGTTCATTATTACTCGTAATTATGATTATATATGATTACCTAAGTATTATACCTATATATTAATTAAACCTATTTATATAGTGATAGTGCCATTGACACTTAAGTGGCCTCAGAAAATACTCAAAATGTTTAAATTACAATTTAATGTAGGTACACTTATTTAACTGATTTTGAAATATTCTCGTCACATAACACTGATAAAATAAAATACTACTTACATGATAGTCATTGAAATCCTGGCCATCACGTCCTGGGTCTTCACATGTGGAAGCAATATCTCTGATCTTACGAGTGACGTGAGCTTCCAATTTTAGTGCATCTTTCAAGGCGCTTAAACCATCAGCCCATGATTCAGACAAAGGTTGCTATAAAATAACAATAAAATATAAAAGATATATCTAATAAAAATATATTGATATAGGTTAAAAATCATATTTACGTACTGGGTCACGAATTAATTGACTGATTTCTTTGGTCAAACCTCCTCTCATTAGCAAATATCCAATAATTTTAATGGCATGGTCACGTTCTTCACTGGCACTATCAAAAAACATTTTTGCGAATCCTGGACGATTGACGGTGTCTTTGGAAAAATGTGCTCCCTAAAATACAGAATACATTGATAAAATCGTCAAATTATGTTCAAACCTATTGATTATATTAGAATGTATCTAGATGGTATAAGGACATTTTCTTTCCATATAAAATTCATTGTATTAATCAAAATAATCATATAAATCAATGCATTCTACCCCGCCATTTTTTTTTTTTTTACCAAGGTTCTATCTCCTAATTTTAACTTGAAAAATCGGTACAGGAAAAAATGTACTTCCTACATTCATCTAGATATGTTTCATATATTACTATAGGTACAAAGAATTGCACTAATATGCGCAATATTACACATTAAACATTTTCATTTACCATAGCAAAATAAGTCATTGAAGCTGTAAGTTCTTCCTGGACCTGTTCCTTCATTTTCTTGACACACGGGTCGACCATGGTGATCCAATCGTCGGGAATTTGAACTTGGGGCAATTTACCTAAAACAAATAAAAATACGAAGAAAGTATGAAAGCTGGACAATGGATGATCGTTCGTCGACAGGTGCGATTTTCACTCTTACGGCGTCGTATTTACTTACATGTCATTTTTCCTTGCACCTGTTGGCCGGCCACAAGGACGACGACCGCACAAAGCAACGTGATCTTAAACATGTTTCCGGCGTACATCGTGAACGGCGGAAATCTGGCAAACGGACGAAAGCTGTAAACAGTACAAAACGGTGGTATAGGCGGAAAACCAACGATCGAGCGACGTGTATAATAATGGGCGCGTAGTTTTTTCAACAATTGAATTCGATTTGCGCGCAGTGGACGCCGATCGACCGTGTGTAGAACGACGCTATTGCGACGGGGAACGACAACAGTCAACAACACAATGGCAATTAATCGTAAATAAATATTTGTTAAAAATAAAAATAATAAGTAGGTAAATATAATGCGTTAATTACAATGTGTATAGACATACCGTGTGCTGCGTTTAGCGTTTTGGACTCGAAACAGTGGCTATCCGGACAAATAAGTACGAAGTCGCAATCGTTGAGCACAATTACTATTATTTGTCATTTGACATTTGAACAAATAACAGAGTATGTCGTGTTATCGGACCCCTCCACCCGTTTCCGCGCCAGCCGTTGTGACGAACGCCAGCTTGCCCGACCCCCCGCCCATCGTCCTTCCCACCGAACGTCCCGCCCGTTTTTCTTTTGTCCGCCAAGGAATCTAGAGGTTTTTTTTTTTTTTTTGTCATGTTCGTACCTATATTGTTTGTTTAGTCGTATATTGTTCAACAAGCACTCGCGCTATAATTGAACAACAAGAGTCCATTATTCTTTTTGCGTTTTATCTGAGCCAGATAAAGGTACATATTTTTCAACACACCTTGTGGTGAACATTCGTTTTTCCGACGTATACGGCTGTCATTGCGTCTATTGCAATAAACTTTTCTTCATTTTTTTTTCCTAGGTACCCGTCCAACTTTTCGTCGCACGGTACGATCCACCGACCACCGAGTCGCGTTATTATCTACAGCCGGGACGACGACGATGTAAGTATAAGAATTATTATTACAATGTTATAATGACATTTTCGTTTCCGTTTTCCGATTGAATCGTCCGTATAGTTTCATTGCGGCGGAATGTTCTTTATTGCGCATTAATCATTAAAAAATGTCGCCGGAATAAATGAATTTTGTACACGGTATAGGTAGGTAGCTGGTAGTGAGAGAGAGAGAATGTCCGTTTAGAACACAAAATGCTCCCCTGAAATTTCACCAGAATTCAATATTAATGTTGTTGGTATAATATTTGACGAATTTCAAAGCGTAGGTACCTAGATCGTATTTTAATTTACCTACCTACCTATATTAAAGTTTTAATGTTTTTAGTACGCATGTATTTAATAAATTTCAAGTTGTTTTTTTTTCGTCCATTTTTTTTTTTTTTTTTTATGGCATGACGCACTAAAGAGATTTTGTTTATATTAAGTATTTTCGAAGCTTAAATTTTATGACCTCGGAAATTTTTGAAAATTAAAACGTGTATATAAAAATGATAACTATTCAGTATTTAGGTATTTTAATCGACCATAGTACCTAATGAATCTGTAATTGTTAGAGACTATGGACAGGGTTATAACCAGTATTGGGTATGCTACATTTAAAGAGTTGCAATAATAAAAAGATAACCTAGATTACTTAGGTACCTACCTAAATACAAAAGTACCTAATTAGTTACAATGGCGTTACAATATTTTTAAATACCTATGTAAACATTAAAATAATAATATAAAATGTCAAAAATATCTTTATTTTTTTGATTGTATGATCGTTGGTTGAATATTATGAATTATAATATACCTACTCCTACGTATTAAAAATTATACAATCATTAAAATTTCTGTTTTCATAATATGTATATGTGCTATTGTCAGTTTTAGAAAAATGTATTTTATTTTGTATTTATTGATTTATTGAAATGTAATTTGTTATGAATTACTTATAAATAATTAATGTACCTAATTACTCTTAAACTACTACAAAAATTAAATAACGAAGTTACCAATACGTTACTCGAAAAAGTAATCATGTTACTACTCAAAACGGGTTGTAACGTATAGTATAATATAGTATTATACACGTAGGAATGCAAAATACACTTATGTATCTAACTTACATTATACCTATTATCTAGGTATGTACCTATATATATATAAACTATTAAATTGCGTATATTTGATACTGTATAAAAAATAATTTGTATACCTGGTACTGTTTCGTTATAGGTGATTGGATTTCTTATTTTATATTCATTTCCAGGGTAGAAAGAAAAATATATTTGGTATAAAGTTATTAATTTTAATAAAATTAAATTTTAGTCAATAATATGTAAATATACATAGTAAAAAAAATAAAACTAATAGTTTTCAGATTTTCGACATATACCTATATTAAAAAAATTTTATAGCCCCATCAAAAAAATTTGGTACCTAATTTACAAAATTAAAAATTGGGTGTGTATATATATATATATAAAATATATATAGTGGGGAGTAGGTTTTTGATGCAAAATCCTCCACAAATAATTTTTTTAATAATATGGTGAGGCTAAATCCCCCCACCCCCCAGATTTTAGAGCTAGTTGCCCCATTGATATAGCTACAAAAATGTTACTTAGAAAACAACCTACAAAATATGATTGTGCTAATCCCTCTGTCTATAATATTGTGTATCTATATTGGTATCCATTAAATTAAACCTAACCTAGATTAATTTAATAATCTAATAGAATCTTTTTTTCTTACATTTATTGCATTTAAACATAATCTATTTTAATTACTCGTGACTACCATAGGTAAAACTGATTTTTAAAAATTAGAAAATTTAAATAATTTTTAATGAATTAAAATGAAAATCTGATAACAATAATATCTGATTTTCTGACATAAAAAATATCCTGTAACTTTTTCCACATTTTTTATTAACAAAAAATGAAAAATGGGAGCCGGTCTGTTATCGTCCTGCCACTAGCCACAACACATTTTATTGTCCCACCACATTTATATCTTACAGTTAGAACATAGTATAAGATGATTTTAAGTATGTATGTAAATATAATTAAATCAAATAAAACAGTAATTAAAATAATGTACATATAATTTTCATCAAATTTAGAATAATCATTGTCATAATTTTGTAGAATTTAAAAAACTTATATTCTAAAATACATGGTGAAGGTTTCGGAATTACATTTTTTCAATCGCATTATATTATTCAAAATACTAAAATATGAAAGGGATATTATGGCAGTGTCAATAAAAAAAACTTACCACAAGAAAAATGTGGAAGAATTTAAAGATTCTCACTACACTACAGTCTACAACATTATTTATTAATTAATAATCTTGTACCTATGTAATATTCTTTATTTTATTTATACTTACATAACTAGGTGCATACCTAAAATCATTAACATTGTCATGTCATAATTGTAAGATTTATGTGTGACTGGTGATAACAGACCACTACTAAAATGATAAAACTACAAATGATACTAAACTTTTGATTATAATTTCCAAATCCAAACTCGTCAAACATTTTGAGAGATAATATTCAATGAAATTTTAATAGACCTTGTTTGACACCTAATAAATCTAATATTTTATACAAATGTATAATGTTATTATTATTATTATTATTATATAATTTAAATTAGTGAACTTGAATATCTGATATTTGCTATTGTTTCCAGTGAATCATAGGTAGTTCTAAGTAAGTTGTGTCTATTTATATTGTACTTATTTATACGTAGTTTATTAAGGTAACATAATTGGAAATAATAAAACTACTAATTACATAAATATTTTAAACAAAAAAAATTAAATATTAGGGGAAAAGAAAAATTATATAATTTCATTCAGTAGATATATATTATATGTATGCATGACATGTTTTATATACGTCATAAGTATATTAGAACCCCTAATAATGGATATATGTAGCACAAAAATATTTCATATTTATTAATTTAATCCTAATGTAACCCAGTTATTATAGACACTCTACTTTATAAAAATTATTATTTTCAAAATTAAAAATCATAGGTACCTATCTACAATAGTGGTTTTTGGACTTATTCTGGGAGGAGGGTCTCTTTATCACTATACATACATAAAAAGTTTGTGGATTAAATTACGTATAATTTTTGTTATGTTCATAAAGTTCTAGTACCCCTGGGCCCTCTTCCTAAAATAGCCACTAACTATATATCATATTAAAATATAAAAATTAATAAACCTGAGTACCTAAAAATGAAAATTTTTCTTAGGTTGAATAATAAATGTATATTTATTGGATATTACATCAGGCCTAGTTAATTATTTTATTTTAATATCAAATTAATACCTACATCACATTTTATAAGTTTGGTATGAACTGAGAAGCTTTGTATGAATACTTTAAATAATCTATGACAGTATGTAAAATGTGGGTGTAAGTAGATTAGTAACAATAAATTGCAATCAATTTAATGATAAACATTTAAGTGGACAGTACTTCCAATTTACATAATATTATAATTTATGTCTATAATAATTTTTATCAGTTGTTTACTTAATCCTAAGTATTTGGATGCAGTAATTGTGTTTTGATTAAAAATACATTTCTCTCAGATTTAAATATATCTATGTAAATAATTAATTGTCATTAAAATTTTAATGCATTATTTAGGTTACAAATGAATATATATAATTACAATGATTATTCATTTGTAACTAATGACTTAAGTTTGAAACTAGTTGTTAATAATAATCTTTTTATGAATACTCTCGGCATATATTATTTTTTATAACATATGTATTTTTTATTTCTATAAGAGTATTAAATTTTTTAATTATTAATTTTTAATATATTTTATAAATAATAGTTTATAATAATAATATAATAAATAATAATTTATAAATATTATGTTATTTTTCTACTTAATCATTATAAATTTACAAAATAAACATTTTCATTGTTAATGAGAATGTGTATAATTCATTAATACTATTAATATTAATATATGAATAATAGATATAATTCTATGAAATATAAAATTAGCAATTGGGTAAAATGCATGTTACCACTATAGTCGAGAGAATGAAAAGTGGCTGCTGATGCGAACACCCCTGGTGATTTATTTTCATTAGGGTAACGTAAAATAGTTTTTAGTGATACATGTCAAAATCATGATAACTTTCCACAATCTCTCTAAAATAAAACTATAATAGCCAAAAGGTTCTATTTATACCAAGAACGAACCTAAAAATGAAATAATAAAGTTGTATATAAACTTGTAGCCGGCCAGATGTTGTACACAGACCGTGCAACTTGCACCTTAAACATGTCTTAGTTTAAGAACCCTTTTTTATCAGAAAAAAAACATTTACCAGTGGACAGTGTTAGTTTTTCTGACTATAGGTATTACGAGGGATAGCAATTGACAGTGTAGGACCACAGATATAGTCTATGCGTAGGACATGAATACCAAACAATCTATGGTTTATTTGTTATTAGAAATTAGATCAAGGTATTCATATATTTTGTTTTGATTAATGTATAATTCATTATTACTAACGACGGAAGAAAAATGTTATATAAATAGTCTTAATTCTATATTGTTAATAAGTAATACTTATTTAACACATAAATACTATATACTATTATTTATCATAGTCTAATTTTTATTAATTTCAGTAACAAAATGAGTATCAAATTATTTACCATTAGCATGATATCAGTTTTCTTTGTGGGTTACGTGGCTGGTGAATACTGTTACAATGATGTCGTTGGTGCATGCAGTCCTGTTGGTTGGTTTAATTATTTTATTTGTGATCCTTATGTATTTATATTTTATATTTATTATGTAATATTTGCAGGAGGAGAAATCCAAACTTGTAATTCAAGATATGGCGCCTTTAAAGGTGATGAATTAATGGTTAATATACAAGGCTATGCAAACTCACATATTTTGAAAAGTTTTCAATTCTTATTAATGGTAAATATAGATAATTAATCTTAATAAAAAAATGTTTGTTGTAACTATACTAATCATACTCATTAACTTACTACACTACACTCTAAATTAAAAAAATATAAATCTAGTGGATACAAAATTCCAAATAAATTGAATGTTGAATGAACATTGATAACAATAAAATCAAGGCTTATCTTATACGATATGCTGTATATCACTCATAACCTAGGGAGTATTATTGATAACATATTTTATATTTTTTATTTAACCTTTTGAGAGTACATTATTTTTATATTAGTGATTTCAGAGAGTGAAATGTTTTTATACAAATATTGGTATTTTACTTAAAATAAAGTTGTCATTTTATGTTTTCAATATATGTATAAAACAATTTTTAAAAAGACAGTAACTACAAAAAAACATAAATTAACGTCTTTATTCTATAGGACATACTAATAAAAAAACATAAATTGATGTATTTACTACTCCAAGGATTAATACATAATTAAATTTGCTAAAGGGTAATACATATTTTATTTGTTCACAATGAACCACAATTACTTTAAATATTATTTGATATTTATAGTATAGTGAAAGTGTTTTGCTTTGAAGTGTATACACATTGCATATTACATAAATTGGAATATTAGCAATAAATACATTAACTATACTATTTTGATACTGTTATAATTTTAACTGAATTTATTAAATATAACATAAATAAAAAAATTAATATGTATAAATAATAAACCTTATTATGAAATTATGGTTTTTATTATTAAAGATGAAATAAGTAAAATATATCATTAGTAATAAGTAATAAATTAGTAAGAATATGATAGAATAGAATGCTCTATCACAGATAAGTTTAACCTTAGACAACAACAGATTTCAGACCATGCCTACCATTGAATCAGTAGTCGTTGACATGTCATCGGCAATCATCGATAAAATTGCAGTTGTTGAAACACTAGAGTTACATTCTTGGTTGTAACGCGTAAATATACACCTGCTGCATCTATGCACAATAGGTTGCCACCTGGGGCTAGACTTATCTGAGATATTATAGAAACAGTCAACTTATTAATCATGTTTATGTTTTCCTTTTAAATTTACATTTATCTATTTATTTATATTTTAGTCTTCTCATTTTGGAAACTTTGAAAAAAACCGTGGTGGATTTGAAAAGCTTTACAGAAAATTGTCAGATCAAGCATGGGAAAAATCTATTGATCTTGTGAAATTTATTGGGAAACGAGGTGGACACATGGACTTCCGTTTACGTAATAATGAGAAGACTGAAAAGGTATTTATATTTATTTTCTGTGTATATTTCTGAAAATATAATAATTATTGTTAATAGTATGGTGTAAATAAATACATTTTCTTTTTAACAGCAATTTGATTATGAAATGTATGAATTGGGAAGTATGGCCAAAGCATTGGATATGCAGAAAAGTTTGGCTGAAGACGCACATTTTATTCACGCTGAAGTCACTCGTAGAAAGGAACATGATCCAGAAGTGAGAATTATATTTTCATTATATTTTTTTCATAATATTGGCTTTGATTGCCTTTTTTCCTTTCTTTTTATTTTTATAATAAAATTATTTTAGTTAATATATTTATTAACGGTAATTTTTCATATGTATAGGTTGCATCATATTTGGAGAATAATTTTGTACACCAACATTCTGATATCATAAGACAGTTAGCAGGGCACACCAATGATTTGAAGCACTTGATTTCCAATCAAGTTGATCCGAGTTTGTCTCTCTATCTGTTTGATGAATATTTACAAAAATCTATTTAATATACTTATATATTTATTTTCAAATAATTTTTATATACCATATTTTACTATTATTCTACAAAATCAACATTTTAAGTGTTTAATCCCAATATTATGTAAAAATAATAATAAAAACTTAATATGTCGTCATTGTTTTCAATGACGCTATTAATTTTTTATTACTATGTTCAAAATAATTTTTACCGGCATAAAACATATATCACACTATTGAATAGTATTATGTATAATTAATATAATGTATTGTAGAAAGCTGTAACAAATATTAATTAAATTAATAAAAAAAAGTTCTTAAGAAATCTATTTAATATAGACACAATTTAACTACTATAAATGATGTAGTATTTTAATATCAATTTCTACTATTAATTAATAATTTTATAGCTTTGATTATAGAATTAAAAATATCTACTTACTTTAAATATTTATTATTTTATTATATTATTTTCAATAAACTACAAAGTAATGTTTTGTAATCATTGTTTTTATAAAACCTTTCTATAGTTGGAATTAATAATCTCTATTATACTATAAATTATAGTTGATGAAGATCTAACTTTAAAAAAAAGTTGATGACCTTTTTTTTTGCTTATTTACGGTTTGAAAGAAGTATTTTGGTATTTTTGGTTGTCAAAACTAGGAGAAATATTGATGATTTTTTTTTTGCTCATTTATTGTTTGAAAGAAGATTGAAAAAAAAAAATTTAAATGACATCACTGAAGTTAAGAATTATACAAACGGTTTTATAAATATTTTACTAAATATAATAAACAGTTTAATTTTAAACTTGAGTTGAAAATAAAATAGTGATTACAAAATCAGCAAGGTAATATTATTTAACTGGATTTCAACTGCTCAACTAAATAGTAGAAGCGGGTCGAACAGTTCGAAGTTTGAAAAAAGGGTTCAAAAGTCAATCTTAAATATAAAAAAATTCAAACTGAACTGAATTTAAAAAGAGTTTGAACAACAATTTTTGAATGGGTTCAAGTTCGCCACTAAACTAACTTAACAACCTTTTTTTTTTTTTAGTGTTTATTTACATTTACGTTTTCAATAAAGTATTTCTTCAGGACGGCACTGGTTCAAAACCTATTTCATAGGTATATGGTTTCATACCTATTATAAATATAGTTTGGTTCGGGTTCGACATTAAAACTAAAAGTTCAGTTCGATAACTAAATATTGAGTCACCCACCTCTATCAAATAGGTATGTTATTTATAAAGTTATAAGCCATTACTGTTGTTAATTTTAAAACATTGGGATATGTAAACAATTAAATGATGAATGACACAGTTTCAAGCAAAATGTCTAATTTCGTATATTAATATTAGTTAATTATATTTTATAATAATATACCATTATATATTCTTTAGGGGGAGAGGGCCATGGCCCTCTAAATTACTAATAGAAAATGTATCATTTTTTGTATTTATGACCTTATTTTATTTTTTTGCATATATACGTGAGACACAGTTTCTTCGGGATGGTCCTGTTATAGTGATCTATGGCATCTAATAACTTAATAACAGAAAAAGAAGGTCATCAACTCAATTTTGGCCTCCCCACCAAAAAAAATTAAATGTTACAGCCGCCACTGATTCTTGAGGTGTCACAAGAATGCCGTTGGTTTGGTAAACAAATACAGTTGTCAACACATTAAAAAATGCATAATTATATCTAAATTAGTAAATATGTATTCATTTAATTAACTCAATTCTGCGTATGATACTAATTTATAAAATTGCATAACACACGTGTCAAGAAAAAAAAATGTATATATGTGTATAATTATAATACAAATATGGAAAATATAGGTAGTAGTAATAATATGCTTTGTAATAATTGTATTTACATAGTATGCACATTATTCAATGTCAACAGGATACAGATGTATAATATTAATTTTTATCAAGCAATACCTCTAATGCAATATATAGTAGCGATAAGCTGTTGTTTGTCACGGTAATATTGTAGATAACAAAAAAATGTCCATCGTTCTCGTATAATTTATTCAATGCATTTAATGTTTATATTCCGTGATTAAATTTTACAAAATAATAAGGACGGATTATGGGTTTAGTTAAAAAAATCAGTGTTCCGGGACATATTACAGAAAAAGTAAGTCGTGGCGTCCTCCACACCCCCTATATACGGAGTTTGCATTTTTGAGAAAGCACAGTTAAGGCATTTCTTATCGAGGGAGTTGTAAACACAGACGGAAATGCAGTTTTTGTATAATTTTTAAACGCATTTTTTCATAAATTATTAATGAGTGATCAAAAAGTTTTGAAAGTTGTATCTTGTTGATTACACGTCAATTATTTATCAGTGATACCTACTGTAAATAAATAAACAGTTTTATATCCACATATTTCCTAAACTCTTAACATGCGCAGATTTGCACCTTCACATATTAGGGGAGTCCAAGACTGTTTGATAGCTACCACAAGTACAGGTAGCTACACAAAATTATTGGACGGGTATGATAATTATGGCCGGACTATTAATGGGGGGGGGGGAGTGTGTGTGCCTATAGAAAATTTATATTTGTAAACGTAAATAAGCAAAAAAAAAAAAAAAAGGTCATAAACTTTTTTGGTACCGACTGAAAATCTCAAAATTGGTACTTCCTTCAAACCGTAAAAAAGAAAATATTATCAACTGTTTTTTATCGACTAGTGTTTTGTTTGGGGGGGGGGGTGACTCGCCCCTTCCAAAGACCTCCTATCAGGACTGCCTAAATCGTACGCCTAAATAGGTGCGCATTTCGACCATTCACAAATATCAGTGATACCTATACTGTAAATAATGTGTAAATTTCAAGTCTCTGACATTATTTGGTAAGTACTTACTTTTTGATTTATAACAATTATTGGTATAGATTTCTTGTTCACTTAAGAAAACTATACCTATTGAAAAAATCGTAAAGTTTTAGACGTAAGCGCCTAGGAGAAAGAGAGAGGGTCTGTCGTGGGCTAACAAGGAGGATGGGAGGGGGTTTAGAACCATCCCACCCGTCATTTTATAATGATAATCATTGTATAAATATTGGATTGGAATTCAAATGTTTGAGTTTTAATGTTAATTAAATATTCAATAAATATTTCAGTTTGTATATTTAAAACGAAATATTTAATAAACATTTATTTACAAATATTTATTAAATATAAATATCCTATTAAATATAGGTATTTATTTAATACACTTAAATGTTTAATTATTACTTTATCCTTATTGAAAACTATAAAATTGAATTCCAAATTATAATTCAATGTTAAATAAATATGAACAAATAATTTAAATAAAAGACCTATTATGAATTATAATTTGTTTAAAATAATTTAATGTTTTTTTCAAATTATTACCTACTCGTTGGCCGAAATTTATTTTGAGTTTCGGCTGTTTGAAATACAATATTAATAATATTTATAATATTTTCTACGGATACGTATTCAAAATTAAATTTCAGGAGAAGGGGAGGTTATATAATCGGATAATTCAATAAATGTACTTGAAGTAATGATTTATGTATATTACTTCATGTTTATAATAATTATTTTTTGTTTACGTGAAATCCGTCGTTTATCCGTTTAAAAATACGTAGGTACTAGAGGTCATATAATGGGAGGGGGCGAATTTTTAAAAACTTAATTTAAGTACTTTAAAGAGTGACAGTATTAATTTTACTTATACTTTTTCAGTTACCAAGACTATATCTAAATATGTATATAGTGAAATTTAGAGGTTAATGCGGATCGGCGGATCGCATAGGTACTTTTGCAATTTTACTAAAGACCTTTTTTTTGCTTATTTAATGTTTTTTCTGTAAATTGAAATTTTAGGAAATTTTTCTTTGAGGTGGTTGGGTGTATTATTTTCGATAGTTGAATCGGTTGACAAAATATATTTCGGCACCACTGCCTATACAGGTAAGTACCTAAATGTAGGCTATCTTTAATCTACCAATAATTAATTAGTTAATAGTAATTTATAAATTAATAGTTTAGTATGCATTCTACAGATACCTATAATTAAATTAAATAAATATAAAAAAAATATATATATATATAAATTATAAATGTCATGTTAGATTGTACCTACATGTCGTTTTGTAAAATGTACATCCAAATATAGTAACAGAATTCATACCTAATAAAAAAAATATTTAATTCAATAGGTACTTTAATTTACCTCCTATATTATATATATATATATTTATTTAAGTGTATAATTAAACATTGTAGCTTAAAAAGTTTTGGTTGACCATAATATGGTACCTACTAAATTTGTACATCATTGGTAAATTCAAAATTTCATACTAAAAAACGGAAAAAAATATAAACAATAAATATAATATTATACCTATTTATTTAATTTTTCTAAAAAACGAATCTAGAGGTCCTGTTATTTCTTTACGTTTCATTTTAAAATAATAAATTCGCTTATTTTGCAATATAAACGAAATGTGAGTGATACTTATGGTAAATGTCAAAAATAAATAAATTTACTATATGCTAATACCACAGAGGCGCAGACCATCTATCGAATGGAAAACATTCATTGACGTTTTATTATATTTATTGTAAATTAAGAATAATATTACCGTCTTTATCTAACAAACGGGGCATTGATGCAGGTATTTTTCCAAATTTTTGGTGACATTTTGTAAATGCAGTAATACAAAAAAGCACGCGCCCAAGGCCCCCCCCCTCTCAAATTCGCCACTGCCTATATTGGTATATTATGTTAGTATCGGCCGTCAAATGTTCTATTTAAGTTAATATAGGTACCTACCTACTTTTACTTTAAATTTTCGATATACAAACCATATAAGCTGTAGGTACCTATATATAGTATATAGCAGAGATGTGTAACTGGCGGCCCGACGGGCCACATCCGGCCCGCCGTCCATTTTTATCCGGCCCGGACTGTCTTTCGACATTTTTATAATAGAAAATTTTACTACTATTTACTTCAAATAGGTATAGTGAAATTGATTAGGTAAATATTATTGTATCTTGGAGATATTTTCAATAATAAAACACGTATTAAACTTGGATATTAGCTCTTATCATAGACATAAAATATAGGTACCTACCTACGCTAATGAATTTGTTTTATATAATATCGAAATATACAACTTATTTATATCCGGCCCACAATCATTTTAAGTTTCAAAATTTGGCCCCGTAATTACTTGTTGAGTTGACCATCCCTGCAGGTATACCTATAGTAAAATCCCCACGCGAAACCGACCTAATGTGTAAAAATACATCATATATGGGTACAATATATATAGATGCGATAAAAAGTTTCCGATGCGTGCCCAACACGGACCGTACACGATCAATAATATTCCAGGTGCGTGAAGTTAGCGGAAACATGAAAAGCACTAATTTCCGCTATACTGCCAAATTTTAGTGCTGAATTAGTGCTCTTGGAAAGTGCAAAAAAGAAAATTAGTGCCCAAAAATTTCACCCCTTATCCACGATTTAAAAATCTTCCGCTAACTTCACGCAGCGGAAACATGAAAAGCACTAATTTCCGCTACACGGCCAAATTTTAGTGCTGAATTAGTGCTATTAGGAAATGTCAAAATAAAAATTAGTGCTCTACCCAAACTCAAGGTATTGCCCTTTTCATTTTCTACGCCAGCGGGAACATGAAAAGTATTCATTTCCGCTATACTGCCAAATTTTAGTGCTGAATTAGTGCTCTTGGAAAATATAAAAAAAAAAAATATTAATATTCCACAATAATCGACATTGAGCAATATTATTGACCGTCTAGTATATTATAGACATTGAAGGATTGTACAATATATTGAAGAAATCAAACAGGGTTGGAAATTTATCGCACAATACACAATATTATTGTACGTTCGAATATGATATTGTATAAAAATACGCAATATTTAGACGTTTGAATCGGTTTGAACACGTGTTGTAGTGTCGTGTTGTGTGCGGATATACTTGTGAATTGTGAATTATAATTTATAAAGGCTTATAACTAACTAAACCAAAGGTCTATATTTTTCATCCTATTGATTTGACACAAGCATAAGAATTATGTCAACCAAAATAGACGAACGCGCATTTTATTATCGAATGTATTCAGTTGTATGTAGGGATATGCCGGCACTTTGGAAAGTGAAATCTAAGGATTATTCCAATCGAAACAGAAAAAAAAAATGATGCATAATATGAAACGTACATTTAACGCATATTTTTCAACTGAATATTGTGCAATAATATTGATTGATCGTGCAGAGCAAACGTGTATTGCCCAATATATTGAGACAGTTATATTGCGTCAATATTATTGAACGTGTAGGGGCCGCTTAACCATCACCACCATAAATATGTAAGTGTTCGAACTGCTCAGCCATCAAGTATTGACACACGATATAATATTATATTAAAATCAATATCAAATAAATACTTATTTGAATTAAGCGGGTTCACGCTCATCGTGTCGTGTTTTGTTGCATAAAATACTATGTTCCGATTGGTTGAACCACATATGGTTACGTTATGGTATACCGAATGGTTTGACGTTTGACGATATTCCACGCTCTCCGTGTATCTGTCGTTCATACAATATAGCTCTCTGATTGGTTGAACCACTCGGTAACTTGTTGTATACCATTATGGTTAACCGTGTCTACCGATATTATATAAACTTGGATACCACAGAGTTGAACAATTCTCAACTTTTGTCCCGTGTGGTTATCGGGTTATGTTTTCAGTCATTAAAAAGTCCAATTATTATGATAAGAATTTTTGCCATCTATATCAGAATCCTATTATATATCCTATTGTATAATATAGTGAGCACAATGCACGTGAAATTTAATTTTATATAAAAACAAACATTTGAACTTTTTGGAAACGGAGAATATCAATTATACAGGTTGTCCAATTTATAAAAATGTTAGGTTGGTGTTTAACTGAAATGGTTAATAAACTACGGTTGCCATGGTATCTTGTAATGATATGATATGCACGGACCACGAATTAAGATATACAGGGTAAGGAACGAGTGTTTGTTATCAACAAAATCATGAAACCTGAAGGTTCCTAAATCCCAATTTGACTTGCAGCGCTTATCGTTCAAAAAATGAACTAATACCTATGTATTAATATGTGTTTATTGTTTAAGACCTTATCAATTATTATCAAATAACAATTTATCTATTATATAAAAATGAGAAAAAAATTATTATGGTATGGTATTACGTGATACTGGTGATACAGTATTAGTTTATATTGTTGCCACTAGCGCTGTATGTCTAATTGGAATCTAAGAACGATTGGTTTCAAACTGTTAAACTCGTTCCTCATCCTGTATATCCTTAATTCGTGGCACGGACTGTACACGGTACACGGTGAACGTGGAATACCGCCTGTATTTTTGCTAATGTTGCCGGAGTTGCCAAATGTTATCGCCTAGTTGAATATATTCAACTTTTTGGTCGTGTGGTTACTGATTTTTATAATAATATATCGCTAGACGCTGGCACCACAGAAAAAAATAAAGATACGAAAGATGATTGTCTCATTTATAATATACTCCTCTTCCGTTCAATTTAATATACATTTTTTGTAATATTTCATATGTAGGTACCTCCTAGACATAATATAAAATAATTATTATTTAATATGTGTGTATTCATTTATTCTATTTACCGTCTTTCTATGTTATTGGAATATTTTTCAAATAAATGCATCGCACACCATACAATTTTTCTTCTGTACATTTGATAACAATTTATTATTATATTATTGTAGTTGAAATTCGTATAATTTTCGTATTTTTTGTGTTGACATTGTAGTAAAAAACAAATAGTAGGTACCTAACAAGTTGAAGTCAATATTTTGTTGAAAACTTGAAACTTAAATTTAATATTTATGTTTTGATAAGGAGTTATATACCGGCACATGGGTATACCTATACTTGCGGTAATCAGATATATGATAACATTTCGACACACGGTTATCAAAAGAACGACACAATGAAGTGTGAACCCCCCTTTATTCGTTAAATAACTATTTGTGTAGGTACCTGTTGAACTAAAATTCCTTATTATTAGGAAGGATGGTAATATAATAAATATTCGATTAACTGAACAGCTTAATAAGATAATAAAATAATAATAAATAAATAAAAAAGAACTCAAATTATAAACGGCCGGTGTTTTTTTTCCCTTTAAAATTTCAACTTTCTACTACCAGTAGTTTAAGAATCATTTAGGACTTGGATAACATTTATATGTACCTACCTACCTATATAATATTTACATGTACACAATGTTACAAATACTCGATATTCCATTGACACATTCATCAATAGGTAGTAACTCGATTGCTAATCCGCCTGTCTTTGATGCTTAGATAGGTACCTATAGGTTCGAACCTCCGGTTAGGAAAATAAATTTGTTGCAAAATTTACAGTGTATACTATCCAACGTTAGACCCCGTTGATAAAAAAATATGAAAATGATAGTTTGCACGGTTTTTTTTCTTTATTTTGAATATTTAATAGATATTAATTTTTAATATTGCATGAATAAATGTTTTTGGTACAAAATATATTTGTCAAATATTTAAAAATGTAGGTATAGGCAGTTAGGCAGTGCCGGATCTAGAGAATTTGTCGTCCGGGTCAAAAATAATTTGTAGCGCCCTTTTTTAAATTTGAATAGGTAAATTTGAATAGGAAAAAAAAAAAAAAAGGTCATTCGTAAATTTCTACCAAAATTCCAAAATTCTATTAAAAATTAAAAGTGATCAATGGAACTCCACTTCCAGAAGTGGAATGAAAAGTTTAAATATTTTTACATTTTGCGCCCCATCATAATGGCGCCCGGGGCAAGTGCCCCGGTTCGCTCCCCCCTAGATCCGGCATTAGGTATAGGTATGAAATAAAAAACAAATGTTTAATAAATACTAGATTAAAAATTTGAATATTTAGTAAATATTTAATAAATATATATTTGCTGTGTGGGATATGCTGACGTCAGTAGTAATAAAAAAATCAAAATACGTACACAAATATGTACTTATTTTTATCAAAATAACCTACAACATTTTTCATTTATTTTTAATTAATTCATATAAACTTCACATAATTTTTTTTTATTAATTGGATAGGGATTGTCGGACATAATATTATGCTGACGTCATAAAGTCGGGGATCTGGCATTTACTGACATGGGGGAGGGTAATATAAAAAGGCCAAAAATGTGCTGACGTAATACTTGAACTCCTAAGTATCAACTAAAATAAATTTCCTACCAGAAAGCTTACCTCTACTCCCTTTAAACTGATTTTAGCTAAACTAAAATTCGAATAAAAACGACTGTACAACAACGGAAAATCTAAAACATAGTGATTAGTGGTGGAAGTAGAACGCAAATCGCCATTCTACTAATAAAATAAAATGTAAACAACTATAGGTACTACCTTAGGTGAACACGGGCAGTGATGTATTTACGGGGGAGGGGGGTCCAGGGGTACTAGAACCCCCCTAGAACCAAAAAATATTGAATTTAAAAACTTAAATATATAATTGTAATAATATATAAAAATATATAAATAATAAATAATTGTAGTGCTAACCATATATTATTTCATAATCAATGCAGCGCATAATTTATTGTCGCACATTCTAATGTATTATTGTTGCTTATAATAGATATGATATTTTTAATAATTGGGCAACATTGATTTTTTAACTAACAAATATTTTAAGTGTCCTTAAAACAAATTGTATTTAAATGTTTTAAAAGTATTAGGATTGATTTCATTTAAATTAATTTAGAATTGTACACTTTATTTACTAAAAAACTGTAACGGAACGCACGGTAACGACTCCACAAAACAACATAAACAACGAGAGAGCAACCCAAGCCACACCTACAACCCATAAGCAAAGAAAGGGAAAACGGAACACGCCCATGACTACGCCTACAATAAATATCAACCAAAGTAAAACGTAAACGCAAAAAGTAATCAATAGCGGCCAATCACAGACCGAATAAACGTATATCACAAGATCGTCCAATCACAATAGACACGACGACGCCAGCGAATCGAGACGAAATCAATCAACAATAAACCTGTATAAATGCAGGCGCATTTTGGGAAATAAATCATCATTTTATTCCTTTCCCTTGTCTAGTACTCAAATGCATTGACAAATTGAAAGACCACTAGAAGTCAACAATGATCTGCATCAATCAATTACACAAGCAACGATATCAGCGGCCGGACGCCCAGTGAACACGAGGCGACCAATCGACGAACCATCCGCCGATTCCAAGCCGACCATCCCAAGGACGTCTCCGCAGCCACCAACGACCGTCGAAACTCTCTCCAGATTTCGGTTGGGAGTACGTCACAAGTGTGCCGTACAGTAGGGAGTACAGGGATAACTGTACCTGTGTGGGGTCTTGATAAACCAGGGGTCTCCAAAGTACGGCTAGTGATGGGCGAATTCGGTCTTGGTCTTGCTTTTAAATAAAATAAAAATTAATGAATTAAATACGTTATTTATTACATTTTTTTTCTTAGTATACATTATTTCTAATTCCACAACAAATTTACAGATTTCTCGTAATGCAAACATCAATATCCTATTGTAATATTTTTGGAAATGATTATCGTTTATCGAATATATGGGTAAACAGATATTCTACTATTTCTTGAAAGTTCGGTGTTATCGAAAACAGTCAACTACACAGGTACCTACCTAATT